>JACJUY010001603.1:97254-119799 GCA_014220935.1 Platorchestia sp. MABIK
ATAAATATTCATCGTATGAAAGGGTTGTTAAACTAACTTTAATTAAGTTAACAATCAAATGGAATTTAGTTTTCATAATCAATCGAACAAGGCTGGTATAGTGGACATGATACAGAATACATGAAACGGGTTCACACGCAAACACACTTCACAACAAAGCTAAGATCGCAAAAATATCGTTTCCACTAATATCTATCATTTATCAACAATATTTTACTGATTGTTCTCAGTTTTAAAAGTTCGAAAGCATGAATGAACGTTATCTTAAAGTTTTTGTGGCAGATGAGTGTTTGTTGAGGTAAAGTACAAGCAAAAGGCAGCTTGAAATACTCCTATAACAAGTTTTATATCAGCTCACAGGATATACATTAATAAAATTGATCAGAACCAGCACACAAGTTGGCTTTTTTTGAATGACTTTCCATGTTTGTTATTTGAAAGAAAGCATTCAAAGTTCGGTGATGTGCTCTCGGGTGATGAAAGTTTGCTCAGCGTTGGATTTTAGGCTTCTACTTAACTGAAAACGGATCAAAACTAAAATTGCGACCCATTCCAATGTTACCCTTGCAAACAGGAGCATAAAAAAATGACTAAAGGTACATTTGCTCTCTCATGTTCACTGAATAAAACTGTGTATCTGTTTGTCCCAATTTAAAAGCGTTACGATATTAGTAAAAATTTGGCTTAAATATGTGCAGTGGAAGAAAAACAGGCGATTTTTTGTAATTTTGTAAACCTTTTCACATAAGGAATTTCTAACGAGGTCAGAGGAATGATTTGCAATAATTGCACGATAAAATTCCATCGTAGATATTTAAATTCCATGATGCTTACTTCAAACGAATTGTTTGCTCAGTAAAAACAATGGTTTCTTGACTTTATTGTTTTCTTAAAGTTGACTTCATTGTTATCCAAAAATTACAGGTGCTACAATGTAAGTTAGTTATACATTTTCCAAAATTACGTTGCACCAAAAATGGGGAAGAATTATAAAAAATTTCACATTATAAAAAATTTCACTGATGTTCTATTGCGGAACCGGACAGTAAATATTTCTAAAAGACTGTTAAGTATTTGCGGATTATTAATGAAGCGGGTATGTGTGTAACTGTAATGACGAGTTAATTATTCTGCACAGGAAAGTTCTTGTTGCAGTTAAATGTTTGCTGCAACGCAAAAATGGAAATTCTAACAAGTGTTGAACGAATTATATTGGAGACTCTTTGTATCTTTGAAGTTTTTATCGCTGTTGTAAATAAAAATCTCTATGTCTGTGTTTACGTTTTCCTTCTGCCAATTAGTGCTTTGATTTCGTCTACTTGTGCATTGCATTCGATTTTTAGTTAAAGCCTAAATTTTGTAACTGTCCTTGTCTCGTCTTTTGCACAGACTGAGGGCCCATATTACAGGACCCATATTACAGGTAGGTGCTCATGCACAACCATGACACTGATATTAAGTGACAATTTCAAGTGAACGGAATGTCATCATGCAAAAATTTTCAAAGGAGAAAACGACACAAGTTAATACAGAGAACGGCTGGAGTTTAAACAGAAAACGACAAGAGCTTAAACAGAAAACGACAGGAGTTTAAACTGAAAACGACAGGAGTTTGAACAGAAAACGGGCGGCGTTTCCACAGAAAACGACAGGCGTTCTCAGAGAAAACGACAAGACTTAATACAGAAAAATGCAGGAGTTTAAACGATAAAAGTAAATTATGGCTGGTGATAATCAATAAAATGGACGTTCGCGCTGCATATTTTTACGCTCATCGACAAGGCTTTTCAGTCCTTGATAAATTTTCACTGACTTACCAAGCCGATACAAAGATGATTAAAAACACGTCAATTTAGCGAGGCTGATTGATGTGCACACGACATCCGAGTAAAATCTGAAGTTACCTTTTTTTAACTTAGCCCTGCGGTGAAAATAATCTATTTCAGCAGTAGACGTGTTATAAAAAGCCTTAATGTTTATAGAAGTTCTTCAAATTCGTAATAAACTTTAGTACTTGAAGCACGTTGACGTTTGAAGAGATATTTATATCTAACCCTTGCTACATTGACAAATCACATTTGCGTTTCACCATCTGCGTTGCAATTCGCTTGAATACATAGAATAAATCATTAATTTTTGCATGGGATTGATGAATAAACATTTCTTGGTCCATAACGTTTCATCCTATTTTTTAGAATTAATTACTACAAAAAATAGCAAAGCTGCCCATGAATACATCAACTATGTACTAGAAAATGAATGATACGCTTTAAGTGGTAATATGTCTTCTGCGTCTGATGCTCATTATTGTCGATGCCCAGCAACCTGACGAAGAGACACTCCATCTGCCCTTCCGCTTTCCTTGTATGCTTAGAATTACGCGCATTTAGTTTCCTTAAATAAGGAACAGAAACTTCAGGATCTCACAACTCCAAAAGTTTGAAGGAGCATGTAATCAGAGCTTCTTGTTGTTTTACTCAGCAATCAGAGTCACTAAGGTAGAATCTTGAAGTTAGAGACAACTTCATTTCAGAGCGCTTGTGCTTGGATATCCTACGTTTGCAAGCCTATCAAGTTCGCAACTGATCAGGAAAATGTGGCGATGTTTGATATCTTTGTGTAGGACTGAAGTCTAATCGAACAGCTCGGAATCAGTGGAAGTAACGGGAACCAAGTTGTGAACGAATAACCCAATCTGTGAACCAAGTCGTGAGTTGGTAAAATCTATTGCGAAGTCACTATTCACTGAAGGAAATGACAAGAAACTGACTTCTGTGGAAGAACAAATTATCCACAGAAATGGTGATGTTAAGAAATTAGTTGATGTGATTGCGAATAAATTAATTGTGCAACGGATATTGACTATTTGAAATCAGTCAAGTTCTTCATTACTCATGGGGAAATACTGCGAGAGTTTCAATATAACGGTCAAGTTTTCGTTTCAAATTTTTGGAAAACCATTTCTGTTTTACCATCAATGAATCAATTTAAAAATTTGTAATTCATCGACCATGATACAGTATCTTGAGTTACATTATGTTCATGAAGGAAAAAATAAAGAGTTGCAAATGCACACAGACCTTTGTTCTCTTGAGCCCGGAGCTGAGTTATATTTCAACTGCTCTCATCTCCGTGATGCAATCATTGAGAAACACATTGAAGTCATAAAAAGCATTAGCAAAATAACCCGTCTACGTTAGCGTTTCATTGCTTACTGGAAATGTAGACAGAATAAATCCCTTTAGCTGCATGATACGCTTCATTAACACATTAACCACCACGTGATCCACCGGTGGCAAACAGAGGAAATTTTCATAATGCTGCTGACCGACCAGTAGTCGCAAACTGATGTTTTTTAAAATCTTAATAGAAGCTAAATGAATACACGATCCAGATTATATAAGTTATTTCAAAATTGTGCTCTAAAAATGATTTCAAATTTGAGTTGAGTATTGAACGTTAGTTTAACCCATAGCGAATAGTGTTGAGCCATTAGTGGTCACTCATTACTGGTCACTCAGATACAGGAACATTGCAGGGTTCCCGTAACTCAAAAACTAGACGAATGTTCCGCTGAATAATCTGCTTCTCTAGCTCTATAGTGAGTAAATGGATGGTGAAAGCCTAGTTCATCATCATTTGTATTAAATTAAACATAGACATTATTAATGTGTCTGCCAATATTCAACCGTTGACTTAAATCTTAGAAAACATACCTGCTGTACATCGTTCGTGTGCTGTTCAATTTTTTTCTATGTTTGATTAACATGGAAAGTATTATGACATTCATTGTCGGAAAGATATGGTAAACTCTACCGATGTAAATTAATCAAGCGATAAGCGAACTGATAAAATTATACCTTCAGAAAATTCGACACAGGTCCAATTTCCCCGACGCAACAATTTTTTATAATCATTTTCCATTAAATTTCACGAGATTTTAACAAGATTCTGCCTAGAATTTCAATCATTTATCGACGACAAATTTCAACTATGAAGTGTTTTTGAAGCGTTATGATTTATTCGAAGGATCAGGTCGTACTATGCAGTTTCAATGATATGATACAAATATCATACAAATATATGATACAATTTTCATACAAATTAAACAAATCACAGCCTACTGAAGGACATAACAGAACTGTTTTTATTATCTGATCAATAAAAAGGAGAACCAACGAACAGAAGAACATTTTAACAGTAAACGTTTCAAGAATTTTAAGATTCCATCTTCATGGCTGAAATATAGAATCATCAAACTTTAAAATTTGACAAAATGAATTTAAATAAAATTCATCTTTCTGTACCCTGTGCATACACTTTGTCCTCATTGTATACAAAATATATTAATAGAATTAAAAGGGCAATTTTTAGGAAATCTAATACGTAAAATGAAACAAAGAACCAATGTAAAAGGGAACATTCTTTTAATAGCAAACGTTTCGTAATCTCTGATTTCTTCATCAGTGCTGTAAAACAGAGAATAAGAGAATCTTGTTTGGCGATGCTTTTGTTGCATGATACCCTTCATTAACATGTTTTTTTGAATATTTTTTTTTCTAGCAGAAAATGTTTGAGTGGATAATGTTGTGAGCTTAATCTAAATTTTGATGGCTTAACAAGAAGAACATGGGAACACAACTTGACTTGAGTTGGAGTCATCATCGTTTTTTATTCTGTTTTACAGCACTGATGATGGAATCAGAGACTCCGAAACGTTTGCTATTAAGTGATTGTTCCTTTTTATATTGATCATTCTTTTCATTTTACAAAATACATTATGCAGGCATCACTGTGCAGGCATCACTGTGCAGGCATCACTGTGCAGGCATCACTGTGCAGGCATCACTGTGCAGGCATCACTGTGCAGGCATCACTGTGCAGGCATCACTGTGCAGGCATCACTGTGCAGGCACCACTGTGCAGGCATCACTGTGCAGGCATCACTGTGCAGGCACCACTGTGCGGACGCCTGCACAGCAGCAATTAACACAGCCCCTGCACAGGCCCGCCAACAAAATGTCTAAATTAACATCAATCTCACAGCGCGATTTTCGTGTTTTCCTGAACAGTTTTAGTTTTCTTCCACGTCCATGTCCACTCTCTAAATGTCAGCCAAAAGTTATTTCATTTCATTTTTTCATAGTAGAGGATATTTGAAATTATCCAGTGAATGTTCCTCGGCTTATGGAAGTCTCCAACTCAAGTCAGAGCTGTGTTCCCATGTTCTTCTTGATAAGCCATCAAAATTTAAATTAACCTCACAACGTTTTTCCCTTTCATATCATCTGCTAGAAAAATAAACAATATTCCAATATGTGAATATTTTGAAATGTGTTCTACACCAAATGAATTTTTAATTTAAATTGAACGTGTCAGCAGTATTGCAAACCTCTGTATTGTAGTGGAGTGTATTTCTCAGCTGATTTTTTGTATGTTATTCTAGTAGTGATATATTAAGGTGTTTTAAAAACCAATGTATCGACATTTCATGTTTCTACTTTATTGGAATTAAACATTTTTCTTTTTTCTTTTTTCTTTCTTTCTTTCTCCTCAACTCAACTAATCTAGCCTAGTGTAAAAATGCCTTATACTCGTGAGTGTCGTGTCGAGTAACAAGAAATGACAAGTGTGGAATCTCCAGAGCAAACACTTACTTAGAAAAATGATGTTCATTGAAAAATGTCGTGTACACTGATAATTTCGTGACCTACTGCCTCTCTTTGCCATCCTCATTATTGCAGATGCAGGAGTGCACAAAAACAGTAGGGAGTTGTGGCTGCTCGCAGGACGGGATACTGAAAGAAAGAATTACTCTCTCTTTGAAGCAAAATGCTCATTATAGAAGACAAAATGAGTAACCTGAGAGCAGAGGCTGATAGACTTCCTCAGGTTTAATGGTTTGTGCGTTCCAACTTCGGATTGTTTTCATTCAACACCATTCCTGAAATTTTCACGGGTTCCAATTTTTCATCATTAAAATCTCAGTTTTGTTCGATAGTACAGACCATTGCACTGGTTTACTGCTCTCTGAAACTAGGCTAGTGAAATAACCTAATTTCTTTATTATGACATGAAGTTACAGTAAACATTTCCATTTAAACGGTTTCGTATTTCCAATTAGTGCGCCCTCATTTGGCTTACAGAACATAATGTCTCAATTTATCAAAATAAACAAGCTGGCCACAGCAACTCATCCATTTCTGCAGTGGCGCTTTGAAGCAAATGCACGGAAAGCGATATATTTACATGGCAATCCGTGCACTACCGCCGCTCGCGCCACTAATGCAGTAACTTTGAAGTAATCGAGCTCACTTCAAGCCAAAATTGCCGAGTGACGTACGCTTGATTTGAAGCTCGGATCAGTCGGTGCTGTTTCTCAGCAATGAAGCTGTTACTTTGAAGATGGAAAGAGGAATAAACTTATTAGTTCACTGGTGAAAGTGGAATAAATTTATTAGTTCACTGGAGAAAGTGAAGGATATTTGTTGGGTTATAGGAATTAACAGAGGAGAAAATACTCTCATATAAACTAAAATGTTTAATGTCATAAAAACATTCCGCGTTCATCCTGTGTTTAATCAATCGTACTTTAATTTCATCGTGGACAGCTGGAATTTAAAATACTTGAAATTGGAAATACTCAAGTTATAATTCCTGTGATGATGTTTACGTGACTAATTTGAGCTCCAGTTAATAATTGTTTCCTCGATAGTACATTCGTCTCGAAATTTTACTGCATCGAACGCATTAAAAATTTTTATTTTAAAATTCCATCCCAAGTTCATGTAACATAAACATGAACTCGAAATTTCATAGAATAACGTTAATATGAAACAAAGTAAAAAAAATTAGTTACGCTATTTGAAAAAACAACGCTAACAAATTCTAACAAGCTAAAATACACAAAACAAAAACGCAAGTTCTTAGTCAAGTAAGGAGCAAATCCAAAATAGAGTAAAACTTGTGTTTAACAACGAATCTCGGGTTGTTTATGTCTGCGCAAACTAACGGACCTCCATGTCTATAAAATATTGATTTGGGCTTTATCAGAACGACTCTTCATTGATCAAAATACCCACCTAAATCTACCCACTGCTCCCGTATAAAAATGATGAAGCCACCCTGTCAAAATGCCTAATGTTACAGCTGATAAGAGGCACGAAGTTCATGAAGGCATGGAAAATTAAGCACCTCCGCTGGAGCATCAAGAGGGGACTCTGGATCACTTTGGATCATGCGGCTTGCATGAATCGAAAATGTTTTTCGGAACTTCAAGATTGGATGTAAGAATCAGATAGACCAAGATTAGAAATATCGAACTATCATTTGAACAGAACAAGAAACTTTGTATTCACCAAGGGCAAACGGCTTTTATGGTGTTTCATTTACTCCAACAACATATGCGAACTAATATTTTTCGTAACTCCAAGAGATTCCATATAATGCGCCAGCTGCAGTATGATACTATGATTAGAAATATCAAACTTTCATTTGAACAGAACAAGAAACTTTGTACTCATCAACAGCAGCGGCTATAACTGCTTTTGGTTATGTTTCATTTACTCCAGTAACATGCGCACACAAAACGAAAATGTTTTTTCCAAACATTCTTACGATGTAAAGATGTATAGCAAATTAAACACAAAATAAGATGCGATGCAAATTGTTCCACTAACTATATTATTTCACTATATTGCATATTAAACGTAAAATAAAGTAGCCTAGCGTCATGCAAGATCTGTTCACTTCTACTAGCCCTAGGGAAAACTCTGAGCATTTTCATTTCGGAACAATATTGTATTTACTGCAATAGATAGCGAGTGACTTTTTTGAGCAACGTTCAACTCACCGCCGCTTGTTGTTCGGACAGAAAAGCTTTGTTACGTTGTCAGGATGAATGTTTTGATCATTCAAAACAAGTCACAAAATTACCTCAATATCAACCTTTGCTCTTTGAGTGTCCAACATGGCTTCACTCGTTCGATTAGCTGAGTTAATTATAGCTCTTTCATCAGCACAAAAAATATGAGGTGTTCAAAAGACTGTTGAAATGGAGCAATTAGCTGAACTATTTGAAGCGTTGATTAATATTAATTGACCTTTTATGCTTGGATTTAAGTAGCGAATGGTTATACAAGAAAATTGAAGAGATAAATGCGTGAAAAGGCATTGACTTTTATTTGAAAAAATTATGAACACTTACGCTACACAGGCATTGAGAGATATCATTCTGTAATAAATTGCTCTTCTCACAAAAAGAGCCTTGCTGAATTTTCGTCAAATGTTTTTTATAAATTTAATTTCCCAGCATCAAAAATGAAATAACATTTGTTAGCACATTTTAATAATAATAAATTAAAAAAAAAACTTTATTGTTTTTTACAGAGTTGAACAATAAATGACAGTGCGTGGAAAATTATTTTGGTTGAAAACATTCCATTCAAAAAAGAGCACAAGTCGTTAGAAATATACATTTCAACATACCATTCTTAACATGATTTGATCTGAAACAAGAAAAGATGCACGTAACTCAAAATTCAATATTTTTGAAAAACAATTTACAACACAGCCAAAAATGTTTTACAATTTCCCTCGGATTAGCAGTGTGGGGGTCGTTAAACTGAGATTTCATCGGAGAATAAACGGACATCGGAGAATAAAAAAGGCTCCATAGTTCGGAGGTCTACAGCAGTGGAATTCATCGTGCGGCTCTCGAAAAATGTATAAATTTATTGACATTTAATTTAGATAATACACGCTAACTGGCAGCAGCTGCAGCTCTCTCAATCAATGCGTTTAACCGAAGTGGCTCTTTTGCAAAAATTTGTGAAAAACACTGGTCTGCAGGGCTGAAAACAGAGGCTAGGGCATTGAAGTTATCTTGTTTTACAGAATTTTTTTATCTTTTTAGCAAAGTGAGGTAGGGATCGGTGCGGAAACTCCTACTGGCATGCTCTGCAACCAGAACCAGTAGCGCTCCTGCAGTGGAACCGACGTATTCAGACGCACACCCTGCGCAGGTACTTTGGTATAAACTCTTTCAAGATTTTATCTTTGTTGCTTAAAAATGAGATGATTGATAGAACAAACACATTATGTCCGTTTCCAGACTGTTGACCGAAAAAAAGAAACACACGAAAAAATATATGGCAACGGCAGACACAAACGGAATGGAATAAAAATTTTGTTCAAGAAATTCTTCCCTACTCCATCGAAGAGCCTGAGCAGGAAATGATTTGGGTAAAAAATAAACTTAAAAAGCAAGTTCGTGATGTAGTTGCTTGAAGTTAGAACATACTGCAAATGCCCCGTGCGATCAAGTTTTCAAATTATTATTTTCTGATCAAAATGTATGAAACTTACAAAAAACTCGAGGCTAAGGCCAGTGAAACGATTTTTACGGAAAACCAAGGTGCAAAAATGTTTCGATTTATCTTAATACTGCACTTTAGGAACAAAATGTCATTTTGTTCGGTGCCCATCGTGCCTGTAATATTTGAAAGCCTTGAATTCAGACTGTATATAAACCGGAGCAGCGGCATTGAACTCGGAACAATAAGAAAGCATGAACTACGGATCGATTATATAAAGCTTTTTCAAATTCAGTGGGCGGAACCTGAGCCTTTGTTGCTCGTGGAAACACATAAAAATGTTGGCGAATGTGAGCTCAGGAGGCAGACCCATGCCCAGTCCTAATTTATTGTCCAAGGTGAAAAGAGTTGAGAGCAAAGACATGAACCACAGTCTTGTATAAAATCCTCTTACGGTCTACGACCGTATTGATATATTCAAATAAATAATGTACAACAATTTTAATGGTTTCGTTAGAAGGAGCACGAGTATTAATTTTCTTAACGTCAAAATAAGGTTAACGATTTTTAGCATTCGGCATTTAAGTGACTAGATTTCCAAATGACTTACAATTGTCTACAATTAAATTCTTCAACGTGATGGGATTTAGAACGGAAACTTGAAAATTTTCTAAGTAAATGCTAGCAGTACGATACCCTGCACTGATTGGGCGAAAATGGAACAAGTCGATAGAACCCTGTTGATGAGTTTTAGGTGAGTTCAGAATGCTGTCCTTGATTCAGTTACAGAAACCTGCTAGCATGAATCTTCTGAATCAGATATCCAATCATATTTCAAAGAGGATTTTCAATCAAATCCCTTTTCCTCGACCTTTCATTTAATGCCAACAATTTCATAAGCTAATTAACGTTGACGTTTTCGAATTTACTTCATGATATACAGGAGAATCTGCTGTATTTATCAACTTCACGATCTTCCACAAAAAAAAATATAAACTAAAAATTTAAAGATTTTAGGCCTTTTTAACACTTGTTTTCAAATTTTGGTTCGATCATTAACTTTGATTTCTACGAACACAGCGTGGGAAGAAATTAGAAAACATTGAGTCTTTCCTGGAGCTGTGGCTGGATTCTCTTTTATTCTTATCAAGCCAACCTGCAAAAACTGCACATATTTTTTCCAATTTTAGAGCTTTTTAGGAGCAGCACAATTCCTTTGTGGACTCAGACGCGCTTCTCGCTGATTTTTTCCGCGCTTAAAAGTTCTGGTTTTCACAGTGTTATCTAAATCGAATTTTAGCGTCCACGGGGCACCTTGTGAAAAACTGATGGAATAAATCTGGATCGACACATAAGCAGATTTGCTATTTAATCGCCTTTTCAATCAAAAAGGTAGTATTTTTAAGCCTTTGGAAGCTACAAATATATGAAATTTTCCACAAACGGTTTAATTCAAGCTGATTAGCGTTGTTCAAAACTTTGCAACGAATTTTTCTCTGGTAAGTTTCTCGAACAAACGGGAAATTTAAAGGTGAAATATAGGAAACATTCTTCTATGAACGTTCCACGGCGCTCGAGCTGACATTTTTGCGCTATATTAAATGTATTTTTTCCCCTTTTTGCACGATCTTTTCAATAGCCAATGACATCTTTAGGAACAATATTTGCTTCGTACTCACGTTATCACTCACGGAGTTTAGATAGGCCTAATTTACAGGCCTGCTTTGTGAAAGAGGCCCTCATCGAAAGAGATGAAAACAAACAAAGCTAAAATCATTTACTTACGCAGCTTGAACTCAATGAGTGGAAAATGTGACCACTTTCGTGTGTCGAGTTGAGACTAAGAAATATGTTTGGATGCTGCGAGCATTAGGGAATCTACTTAGCAATGAGGCTCAGCTTATTATGAGTGTACTTGAAGCTTCATTGAAGGCTACTGAGAATATTGGAAAAATTAAATATTTTAAGCCCAACAGCGTGATGTACAAATGTTGGCTGACGTGGTCTGAGCCCCCGGGAAGGGATTACGAGGAAAAGGAAATATGAAGCGATTTATATATATGCCAATTTTGTTTGTATGAATAAATAACGATTGAAAGATTCACCAGCACTTGATGGTTTTGTTTTCAAAATTGTTACACTGGGGATAGCTTGGAATGCGAGCATTGTTACTAGATTGGATTGAAAGCTTCTGTGGAAATAAAAAAGAACAATAAAATTTAATTCCGATGCGTCACATCTAGAAAGTTTACATAGATAGTCATTTTCATGCTAGCACTCACGGTAAAAAATGTGAATAAGATTTACACGCCAGATGAAGCTCCACGAGGCTGTTCATAAAGTACAGGAGTACTAATTCACTGTCTAGACATCTTTAAATTTGCAAGTTACTTTTCAATTTTACCAGTTTCAGCTTCTTCAGTTTTTTAATGAAATTCACATTTTTACCAGGTATACAACACGCGCACTTCAATAAACTTGAACAGGCTTCAAAAACTTGCAATGAGAGTTAGTGTCTAAGAAAGACTCGAAGATAAAGCAATAAACATCATTTGCCCAAAAAATTTAGGTTCATCAGGGGTAGGATCACTTGAAAGGAAAATATTTATAACAGCTTAAATTGCACTCAATTTTGAGCGATTTGCATAAAAGGTTTACATACTTCGCCACAAAATTCACTTATATAAGCTGCGACGTCCAATGCCCTTAATTAATGCGTAGCTAAGACGTGTATTCTCAGTTTCAAATTCCTCAAACCTGATATTCAGCATGCGAAGTTTTTCCTGCATCTCAGAGAATGAAGTATGCTAATGTAAGGAATCTAAGAACTTAGAATGGCCATGTTGGTTTTCTGCACACGAAAACTGAAATGAAATCCTACTTATCAGCCTTAATTACACGTGGCTCCAAATATTCCTTCAATCGATATTCACTCACACAACATTGAGTGATTTGAACTTCAATTTAATTGAAATTCATCGAAAAATTTTCTATATAAGGGTTGAGGCAGAAATGGTGATTACTGCGATTATAGATTTTGCGTTAAAAATGTTTTATTTGTATGAGTCAACGTGAATGCTTGGAAAAACTGCTTAAAAGCGGGGGCACTTCAGGGCCATTCAATTATCCCGACAGAATTCTAATTTTGTATTTATACTTCTACAAATTATACATCTTACTTTAGCAAATCACTAATCCTAATTCTCGATGTCTCTAAATTTTTCCTCTGTAAGATATTAGGATGGATGTTGGAATCAATTTAATAGTAGTGGCAATTTGGAGCACAACGCTATCAGTAACGAACCGAAGAGCCTGCACTAGACTAGTCGACTCTCCTCATTTCGGTACTGAACTGAAAAGAAAAACCTAAACAAAGTTGAGGAAAGAATGCCAGACATCGCATATCTGGTATTGGCAAAATATTTATTACTGAACCCTACTGAATATTACAAAAACCGTTCTTGTGCATAGGAACATGATTCTTTTGCTTACAGCGGTAAAAATTTATTTGAGGATAAGCTATAACACTAAATTTACTTGTTAGCTAATATTTCAGTAGATCCAGGTTTTCATAAAATTTAAATGAGAAAGATAATTTCTTTCTTGTAGTGTGGCTCTCTCTTATGTCCTTTCACTGAATTGTATGAAATTATTTCTTAATAAGATAACATGTATTGTGCTGACATTGAATCCTTTCAATGTTTCCGCTCGGAAATACTTCCCATGATTAATAATTGTTTGATGTTAAACTCTGTTAAACTCTGATGTTGTTAAACATCATCAGAGCTTATCATTTGATGTCGGGAAATCAATACAAACTCATTGACCATTATTTTTTCTAAATTGGAAAAGTATTCCTCAAAGTACGACAGAGAGCATCATTTGTCGTACCACTTCCTTACTTCATGAAACATGTGCTGGAAAATCAGAATAACATATTTATTGCTGCTCCATGTGTTCTGGAGAGTAGCACGTTCTTCGCCTTCAAAACAGTCAAGTAGTCAGCACTCGAACAGGAAACCTCTAAAAATAAAAAAACAAACTTCGGATCAACTTTCCCCATTGCAATCGTCAGTAAAATCTAAGAGGCCGCTCCTTCATTCGGATTTACTCTCAGTTATAATAAATAAGAAATTTAGGAGATCATTTCAAAGCCTGACTTCAGATATTGGTAATCTGGAAGAAAATTATTCTCTCGACTTTGAGTCTCCTTGGGAGCCAGAACTGAGACTTGAGCGCTGAGCGAAACTCTCCATAAAAAGACTGAGATCTGTCAGGAAATGCAACTGAATCCTTTTTGACTCGAAGCTTCGGAAAAGTATTAAACAAGCGAACGAGCGTCCAAAGTTCTTCCGCAGCGACAGAATCGATTAACCCGTATAACGGAGACGAGTGAAAGAAATTGGGTTTCAATGAAACGTCTGGCACGATGTAATTCTTCTTCTTTCGATGAACGGATCCCGTAATTGCTTCAAATCGAACTCGTTTCTTTCAATGAGGTCAAACGATCTGATGAAGGATCTCCTCCTGATCCACGGAGACATGCGGACCAGTTAAAATTAATGATCGCCATCCAGAGATCTTGAAAAACGTCTCAATTTTGACTTGAGTACGATCAAAAGGGCGATTTTTATGCAGAGTCGACTGGCTTTATGGGCTGAAAAAATTTGGTGTCGGGGCAACGAAAAATGATTTACAAAGTAAATGATGTTTTTTGTGATATTTAATGAAGGTTGATGAATAAGAAATCGTCTGGCCAACTCAATCAAGATGGGAAATAATTGAGGATGGGCAAATTAATTAGTTATTTTTCTTCTACCACAGTTAATTAACAGTATTTCATGCGGTTCTGAGATGGTCATCGGAAACTCAAAAAAATATCGTAAGGGTATATATACCCTTTGTATTTCTCGGGGGAAACCGAAAAATTTTTCATTCAAAGTTTGTACACCTATCATGAGGCAAAGCGTGAAGTGAGTGAAAATAATGCTAAAATTCAACAAAATTATTTAGCTTTCACGAACAACTCGAGGAACTATAATAACTTAAAAAAAATATGAAGCGAAAATAAATTACTATGTTTGAAATGTGAATGATACTTGCACCAGTTAGGAAGTTGTTTAAGATCTATTTTCACTAACAGAGTTTAAAACCGTATTCCATGGGATTGTAAGACACATTATGACAGTTTAAGCGAGGTATGTCCTTCTTTTTTTCATCAGATATCGAAAATATCTAAACCTAGTTCTTATTCTGTTTTTGGAAGAAAAAAACATACTCTATGTAAAATTGTTTTGAAAACTAAACAAATTGATTGTTTTTTACGAAAATCTTATATATAATTCACTCTAACACTAATAAAAACGGCAAAGTCTAAATCACTTAGTTTACTCAGTAACAATTCGAACTTAGACCAGTTAACAAGTTATTTGACTTCTTTTTCCTCTAAAGACCGTCAATTCTATATTTCATCCCATTATGAGCCAGTTAACTTCACATCAGATGGTGTTCAGCAGGTATACCTTTAAGATCACTTGGAGGCGATTCAATAGCGGGAAAGTACTGATCTTGCGAGCAAATTTCTTCTCTTAAAAAATCCATACAATTCCATTTCGTCCGAATGAACAATTATGAACCCTTCTTCCAACAAGCTATTGAGGGAAAATTCAGAATCTCGGACTACTTCATTGATATAGTCCTCAAACCTAAGCAACCAACACTTTACATCATTTACAACTGTTTGTAAATAATGTGCTCATAATAAACCGCGTGTTTGTAAATAGTAAACAGTTGTAAATTTTATTTACAGCTGTTTGTAAGTATAGTGCAGACATTTTAGTAAGAATAGATGAGAGTAAAACTTAACCATTTACCCCTAAGCGCCATTAGCTTACCAACATAAAATATCGCTGCCAGAAAAAATCAGTTTTTGAAACTGTCGCTTTCGCAAATTTTTTTTTGCAAACACTCAGCCTGCATTATTTATCTCGCACCACGCGATGACAAATGAATTATCCCAATGACTAACTTTATATTCAAAGGAATGTGTGAGCGTTGATCTGAAGACCATGAAGCCCAACTTATTTTCAAAAATGCTGCAAAGACTCATTGCATTGGCATATTCATTTTCGTCTCATGTTTGGTAAAAGCTTACAGAGCTAGACTTGAATGTTTTGTTAAAGTATTGCATCCCTGCAGCACTGTTCTTTACACGCAGTGCATCCACATCTGCACCTCTACACCGACGCATCAGGCCAGTGGTATTCACTGCACGGCTCGCGAAAAATGGATAAAATAAGTAACTAATGCATAATTTTTTAATATACGCTAACTTACAGTAGCTGCGGCTCTCTCAATCAATGCGTTTAATCGAAGTGGCTCTCTTGTAATTATTGTATAACTACAGTCACTTAAAGTAACAGTCATCCATGGATTCAAAACATGGAATTTCTCTAGCGAATTTCTTTCTGCTTCTCACTGAAACTTGAATTAACATATTTTTTTAATTGGTAAAGGAAAAACGGTAAAAACATTTCATTAAAATAAGTTTTCATTTCATTATAACTCACAAGAGACATACATTCTAAAGATCATATGGTGCTGTGCCATCTTCTTTACGTCACAAAATTAATGATCTGCAGCCCTGAGCAAGGAAGCTCATTCTCAAACTACCGCACACGTCCACCAGACGTATTTCTTCTCAGATCTACGATGAGTCATTTCTGAGTTCTGTCAAGTTGCAGTTCTTAGCGCACTCAGTGAGGCTCAAACTTCTACCGTCTGATGTGAGGACATCGCTGTCCATCACAGGATACAGCACTCAAGGGACAAATTTCGCCAGTTTTGAAGCAGTTCGGTGGTGGCAATGAACGGAGACGCTCTGAAAATTCGTCTGCAAAATGGACTCTCTTTCTGTCAAGCATCGGGTAGCTACAGCAATCTCAGGGATTTTTCGTCTTCGTTTGCACAAATCAATCATTTTCAATGATATGCAATTTACCTCATCTTTATCACTGAATGTTCAGTGTCAAGGGAATGGAAGACGTAGGAATTAAAAGGGGTTTTCTGGTTAAACTTTTTAAATGTATGTCGCCCGGTATTGTGCTTCAGTTTGCTTTTTTGTTAAATCAGCGTTCTTAATTACTGTAACTTGCGTTAGAAGACAACGCCTGCTGAACGCAACACTTTGTATAATAAAGTCGGTGGAATTTGCGTGTTTATTCATAGCTTCAGCAGTCACCGCTCGAGGCGGAGGTGCGTTGTGGGTTACAAAACTTAAATGCTTCATTTATCAGTTAGTTTTGACGCGATAGCGGTGCCGATATTTCCTATTTCCATCGTACCATGTTTTAGTGTGTATCACTTTCGTTTCGGTGTATTCTGCAGTGAGATCGCCAGTCGACCCCCAGACTGGGATACTCGGGGCAAGCCCAGCCACAACCTTACCGGTTCCTGTCTTTTTAGAAGAATCTATGTTCCACGCAACTAAGAGTTGAATCCGAAGTGTGCCAGGAGGCAGCTGTGGGTGGCGGTTTCTGGAAACCGGATAATTCACTGGTCTCTATGGTTGAATGTTTCCGTGGAAATGACTTCGCGTCTTCCCCGGCATTCCATCTGTCCACAACCTCGCTTTCCCTTCTACATTCGAGTCGAAGATCAAGCCGGCTCCAAGCAGTCGACTCTTAACAGCTTTGTTTAGTTGTTTAGTTCTTTATTTCTTTGTTGTGGTATTATTGAGGTTAGAGTTTTGTCGAATTGTAAATTGTTAATATTCATTAACTACAGGTGTCCGTATTTATTATACGATTGTATCTTTTATGTAATTCTAATTTTGTGTGTATCAGTTAGGTGCTCTGTACTAAATTTCCTTAAACTGTCGAAATGTAAGTAAACTTTAAAACCTCATTCTGATTTTTCCGCCGGTTCACCCAAGTCGAATACCCGTAACCTGAACATTCAGTTTGAAGCTGATATCGAAATCTTCAATTAATTTTTCTCGAGATCTGCTAACGAGTCATAAGGAACGTTTTTTATCGTTGATACTAAGCTACAGAAATTATACAAATGAATTTAAGCATTTTATTGAAAGCCTTCCAGCCCTGGCAACTCCTCGAATCTTTCCCAAGACCGACATTCCTCCTGAACATCGCTGGAGCTAGTCTTAAAATAGCCTTGATGATAGGATGCCCTAGAAGTCGATGAACTCATTCCGGCCCACAAGTAGCTACACTCAAATGTGATTATTGTACTAGACTTAACATACAATTGATTATTGTATCACGTGTGGTAAATAAATTGTCGTTTACATTGTTTAAAATTGTTAATATCTGAGTGAGGTGCGGTTAGAGAAGTGAGATAGCAGTCTAGTTTTTTAGCCGGAGCATGCATGTTTTTCGCCTCCCAAACGATTAAATAGCTTAGGCGGCTAAAAACATGCATGCAGGCGGCGAAAAAGTTAGACTGGGATGCGTTTTGGATTGATGATCTTTCTGAAAATGTATTTCAATTTGTGAGTTTTTTAAGATTGATCCACAATTACATATTTAGGTCTATTCGAAATTTAGGAACATTCAGGAATTTAGGATAATGGTTACAAAAATGCGATTTTCCCTTTATATTCATCTACATGTCTACATATCCACTCGCACATACTCAAGGACTATATGACGACGCGATGAATGTGAAAAGGCTCACAACATTTCGAGTTGCCTTTATACATTTAAATCATTCAGACACGAAATAGTTTTGAGCAGTTTTTCTTCATTTTTCAAATCCTCATTACCAAATTTTTCAAAATTTAACACATCTCCTTCATTTACTACACGAAGTAAACGCAGAGATTCAGCTGAATGTAGAAGAATTGTTTATTCAAATTTCAAACAGCTGGTCATTCCAGAGCGTCACTTCCACATAAATGCAACATTCTTCTCCAGCATGTGAAGTAAATATTGCAATTTCGAGCTCTAGTCATTCAGAAGCATTCCGTGTCCTCGCGCTACAATTGCCATTAAAACAGAAACGACTCATGAAAAATTTCAAGGTGTATCTTTAAACCGGAGAAAAGTATTCAGTAATAAGCCCCAGGTTCACATAGTACGTTCCTCTGCAATTTGACATTAATGGTATTACAGTCGTTTGAAAAACAGCTAGCACTATCATGAAAGAGATGGAGAGATTGTTCTTGTAAATATTCACACGGAATGATCCGGAGCACCTACATAACCTACGTAACTACGGAAGTTCCCAATACCTACGCTCTATCTTATATGCGTAGTTTACGCATTGAAAACAATAGAGAATGTTTAAATTTGCAAATATGGTAAATGGTAACGATTACTGTTGTGAGTTTCTGCAAAAAATTTGATCATGTTGAAATAATTTTTTTGCTACAGAGACGACATGTTTTTCACTATTCATTCCTGGAATTTCTTGAAAACGACCAAACAAATTTTTATTCTTTTGAAGCTTTTCTGTCCCCACCGCCGTTGTTTTTATTAGGAATATTTAAGGGTACAAAAAATTGTTTCAAAAGACCTAGAATTGTTTTATGCTCCTTAGCGGCTGAGTGTGAGTCAACGAAGGCTTATTTTTCATTGAATTATTTTGTCTGAAAAGCTGCATCCTGAGAACCGCAATGAAAAAAAAGTTCATGTTAAGGAAAGAAAGTTTTTATCACTCTGCTATTATGAAGCATCGCATCGTCTTGTTATTACCGACATTAAATTACCACATTGTTTTCAAGTTTCCAAACGTGCAAACGTGGTCTAAAAACAAGAAGGTTTTATTGGTTACTGTGTGAAGGATAAAAATGTTGCTAGCCATTGCCAGATTCCAGCGAGCGTTCAACCCAGACACGGTACAGACACTAGCCCTGTTTGTTGCAGAAAATTTATCGAAAAAGCACAAGTTATTTCCACGTGTCTGAGTAAATAACTGTAATATACATAAATGGATATATTATGGTTCTCATAATATATACATTTATTAAGGTGAAAGCAAATAATTATAAGGTACCAATTTTGACCTGAAATGCCAGTGAAAAATTTGAAAAAATTAACATTTATCGTTTTTTAGCATCATTTCAGTTGTAAATGCCCAACTTCGCAAGCTATTGTATGTCGTCAGCTAAAAAGACAACTTAACACGTGTCGTCAGGTAAACTTTCATTGCACTGAAAGTTTACTTCTATTTTTGAGCGGGAAAAACGAACTTCATTTCAAAAGTTTGCGGATGAGATTGAAAAAATTGAAAAGGTCTAAGGTTAAGAATGAATGACTCAAAAAAAAGTGATTTAAAAGATATTAAATGACTGTAAAGTATTAAATGACCCTAATGTTGAGATTAAGTGACCCTAAAAAGAACGCCCTGCATTTAAATGTCAGAGAATGAGATTAAAAAGACTTTGAAAGACTAAGGTTGTGATCCAAATGTCTCTAACAGACCAAGGTTGAGGCAAAAAGGACTTTAACTCGAACATTCTCATAATACTCAGAAACTTGTGCTCATTGCATAGATAATCCTTTAATTTCCTACCTGCCCATTTTTCCTCTTATGATACAGGGTATGGAAGCGTGGCATGCGACTACCGAGCAATGACCAAGCGCAGAAACCTAAATGTCACTCCAAGAAGTACACTGCCTTCCATATGGTCATCGTGATGAATCAGACGGAACACGTTAGGCAGAATTTCAACATTTCCTAGAAACGGCTCATAAATGTTGCTGGAACTGAGTCACAATATCGACGTTCGACTGTCCTCTTTTGACAATTTCTCTTTGTATTTTCAGGAACTCGCATGAGCTTTTCAAGCCTTAATTAGCTTAGCAAAAGCTCACAGGGTTAAACTTCTTAGATCACAAAACCGTATTGAATAGCACATTCATAATTAGAGCTTGAAATGGTTGACAAAGAAATCTTTTGAAGCGCGGAGTATAACGAAAGTCATTCCAGACTCGAAAAATTTTTTAAAGTCGTGCCGCGACTGTGAGCATATTGAAAAATGTTTCACAAATAACGACGAAGATTTGAGATTGCTTTGAAAATTTTTTACGCTTGAGTTTGAACGAAGGGAGTAGTTCACTATTTACTTTTATTGAGCAGGAATAGTGAAAAAACTTGTTTCCAAAGATTGAAGTAGAATGCGTTTGCTTGACTCTCATCTGAAAATTATTTACTGGAATTTACAACAATTAAAAAAAATTATTCAAAAGTGATCTGGGGTAATGAGAGCAGCAAACACACACCAACAGTTTCATTTACTGTGATCGAGTACATTTTTTTGCCTTCATGAATAATAATTTCATTTCTTAAACCTTGATGAATATAATCGATGCTACTCCAAAAAATATCTTTTGTGGATGTTCGCTGCTGAATCACAAGAGATAAGAGAAACACCTGCATTTAAATTAATTCATATCGTCATTTTAACATCCACCATTCCGCCAGCAAGCACGCATGACTTGCGGTACAGCCTTCTTCTGGATCAATTTCTCAAACCAGGTATTTTTTTCGTTAGAAATTTGACCCAGAGGACCAATCACGGAATGGAGACATTTATGCGTTTAAACGTCGGCTCAGCGCCCCTTGCTCGCTGAGTAGCGCCCTAATTGAACATTGGTTCTTGAATTTCCAAAGGATCTAGAACCATAACGCATTTAATTGAAAGGCTTTTGCCTAGCTTTTCGTTCCAGAATTAAACTGCTCTTCTTCTCGCGTGCATTCTTGTTAGCCTTCAATATCTAATCTGGATGTTTTATCAGAGTGTTCCTTGAAATACACACGTGCATGAGTAAATCATTTGCATGCATACCGGAAGTGAACAACTGGGCACAGATTTCATTGCAAGTTGAAGTCTCCTTTAGCCGTCGTACAAAAGCATGTAACTATTTCCTTGGTACATAGACATGCTAATAGAAGCAAAATATTTTTCACCACTTATAGGTATGATCTGCCGTTTTTTTTCGTTGAAAAACAGGCAGTCGCAGGTAAACCTCTGTGGTCGAGTTTTAGCTGAAAAAATGCCATACATTGAAACTCGAATCTCTTTTTGACTGTTTCTCTTTCATTTTTTCGAGTGAAAATGATTTTTCATGCTTAAAAAAGTGAGAAAACATTCCTACTATCACCATCATTTTACTTTCTGTATCTTAAACATAATCGGTACGCAATGTTCTATGCATGTTTCTGTATACTTCGAGTGAGATTTATAAAAAATTTTACACCTGAAATATATTCGACATGTTCCCCCATTACAGCTCTTCATTCTGGTAAACAACTCTTGACCAATTTTTTATTTTATTGCTTAATTGACAGTGAGTGTGTAGTGCAGGTCTCGAGAATTCGTTTTGTCCTATAAATGCTCGATGTCGATTATCTGAGCTGAAGCTGCTGCGTGACTGTTGCGAAAAGTTTCTTTATTGACAATCGGTTGAAAATTGCTTCCGATTTCGCTGCCCCTCAAGCACCGCCGCACTACCTACATATATAGTTGAAGGTCGGCTTAGCACGTTGACTGTGATGGGTTAAGCTGATGTTTAATGTTCAACTCAAATCTAATGTCAAAACTTGTAAAAAAATTATAAATAACAAACATTCACTGGGTATATTAAATACCATTAATAATAAAATATCGTTAACAATTTTCATACGGCTCATCGGTCGTTTCGCTGTAGGAAAAACTTAAGCACGACCCACCGATGGGTCGTATCGAAAGCAACATGTTAGAAGTAATCATTGCGCCGTTAGTTCTGCTCACTCCGAGTTGATAATAGACTGTAGTTGTCCAGTGTGGAAAATACAGCATGGCAGCTACGGGACAACCGGTGCAGTTCGCTGCCTCTCAGTGAGTTCACCAACGAAATTACTGCACTGGCAAGCCCGGCAAAGAAACATGATAACTCCAATAATGCAACTTGAAATTAGACTTTAGGTATTGAATTTGTGTCTATACTACACAAGCAATTTGAATAGGATTGAAAGCTAACGCCTTTTGTAAGCAGCAGCTACACGTTAGTATAATTTTAGCAAACTCTAAAAGCGTTTTCTGTTCAAGATATTTCTCTCTGTTTTCCAATAAATATTAATTGAAATGAGCGCTAAAGTATCCCAATGTTTATTAACAGCCTGAATTAACCCGTGCTTTACTACAGAGACATAACAAACACTGATATTCCAGTATCAAGACTGTAAAAATACTATGCAATTTTCATCCAATGCACTTCAACCACGACAC
>JACJUY010001604.1:9155-58734 GCA_014220935.1 Platorchestia sp. MABIK
CTCTACGCCATCCCATTCTGCCATCCGTTCTCATGCAGAGAAATGCGATCTTCCCGTGCGCTTAAACGATTTCAATGTAATTGCTTCTACGTCTGGTGTCATAAATTATAAGTTAGTTGCAGCATCACTAACCTCAACTAAGATATTGCAAAGAGAGAAAGAATAAAAGCACCATTTAGCATAGAGTTAAGAGAGCACGGAATCTTTGCACAATATGTGTTCCCATTCAAGATCCCTAGCACATGGAAACTGAGTAATGAAGGGATTTTCTGTAACAACATAAAAGTTGAAGAAGAACGTAGTAGATGCTGAAAAACAAAGCAACAGTACACTGAAAAAAGATAGTCCTTGACAAAACGACAACAAATAACAAAACGAAGGCCTACATTATTCTCAGCTTAGGACCGTATATTTTCTCTCTGGAGCATCGTTCGAGGACCATTGGTAATAACCAAATCATCGTAAACAACATCAGTACTGACCTTTGTATATGTCTTTCGTGTGTAGAATAGGAAGGCAGTTCACCGTTTGGTCGTTTGAGCAAGAAATGTGACTATGGGGTCTGAGAAAAATGCTATATTTATACCTCCGAGCTGGGGATAACCCCTGAAGATTGAGTAAACAATGCAAATAACTATTAACTTATCAATCAACTAGTTTTCATTAACATTAACTAGTCATAAATTAATAAACTAGTAACCGAAATATCAAGTAAGGCTGTATTTCACCGATGTATCACCATGCATTTGAACCCTTTTCTGGGCTGAATATGCGTAACATTGCCTTAGACTATGCCATTTGTTCTCATCAATACACACAGCTCTTACATTTTATCTGTATTTCAAGTTATTATAATTCAGTAAGTTTTAAGAGGAAGCAATTTTTTAACAATATCGTACAACTTTACTAGAGGAAACAATGAATTTTTTCAATCGTCTTCGACACGCAACCAGGACCAGTAAAGCAGCCTCAACACTGTTCCTGCCAGTCAAAACTTATCAAATGAACAGTGATCAAAGTCTGTAACAGTGACTGAGAAATTATGGAGGAAAATCACAACAATTAATCCGTAGATGAACTATGACTGAACCCAAACATAGCGTTGGCGGCGCCTGCAACCGCACCAACGACCTCAGCAAAGTGTCTTTTTGGGGATTTATAAGCAGTTAAAGACGCTAAATCCGGCGATAATTCGCAGCCAATAGGCAATATGACGGGAATCCCATAGCAAATATGAAGGGAAGTCACGAACTGCGTGTGGGTGATCGAAATGAGCCGAATGAAGAACTTGCCTCCGCGTGCTGCACATCACGAGTTGCTCGCTTGAGCGCCGCTCATTTTATTGACTCCTGTCACACAATAAATTAAATAATAATAATAAACAATAAGATAAAGATCACGATGCTGCAGCACACAAACACGACCAGCTCCGAACAGAAGTCATTTAGTAATTTAACGAATTTCATAAGTGATAATTACCATAGACAAGCCTCGCATGCATACTCGCAAAAAACAGTAACTCCATTCTGCATTGAAAGTCCATAATTCAACTATCAATGCAAGACAGCATGGCCTCTTCCTACCAGTGCAAGCTCTCGTCCCACCGTCGTCGTTGTGAGGTACGTCGGTGGCGTGCAGATCGCAAAGGTCAGTCTTGTGATGAAGGCACTCGCCCGCCCCAGGCCTGCAGCTCTCGGCCGCATTATGCAAGAGATAAGCGCAGCTCATTTCAGATAAGCCCATGAGCCACAACATCGGCCTTGTACTACAGCGGCGTACTCGACTTGGCTCAGTCAACACGGCCTGGTGTTGTGCCCAGCGCCAAAATTTGCTCCGCCGACATCGGCCTGGTGTTATGCTCAGTACCTAAATTTCCTTCCCAAACATCGGCCTGGTGTTACGCTTAACGCAAAAATTTGCTCTGCTAACATCAGCCACCAGCGATATACGAAATTTGCTCTTTTAATTTCCGCCTGGTGTTACAACTGACGACATGCCAAAATATTTATTCGAATTGTTCCGCCTGCACCGGCAAAGTGACGCAACCAGCTAAGTGCAAAAATTAGTTCCGCAAACATCAGCTGCACGATTCAACCAGCGGCACGCCAAACTTTGTTGCTGCAACACACCTACCTGGTGCAACAGCGATGAACTAACATTTGTTCCATGCTAAATTTTTAACGTTAAATGTGATCGCTTGGGCTTCAATGTAAGATAGAATCCACAGCGCGAGCTAAGAAGAAGTATAAGGATGCATTCGGTGCTGTAGCATGGATTCAACGTTTGGTTTTGAGAAGGCTTTTGGCTCATTTGACCGGGACGGCAATGGTGAACACCCTCGCCATTTTCCAACCCAATGGATCAAGAGCCGAGATAAAATGCGGACGCTCTAGGCATCGTCTAGGTCTTCATCATGATTGTTCCCTGTTGCTGCTCATGTATGCGAAAGCCTGAAAAATAAAGGTGCAAGACTTCTCGACATCCTAACTTTCCGTTCTTTGAAACGAGAATTAGCAGATTTGCATGCAAGTGCAAATGTTTTCATTATATTTGAGTGGTTTCAAGGTAAAAAAAAGAATCAGCTATCAGGTTGTGCCAGAGTTTGGAAAGAATCAGCTTCTCTTTATAAGACTACTTCAGAACTTTTGCTGAGGAAAATTGGGTGGAACGAAAAATAAAAAAAAATAAGCGTACCTCAGCGTAATGATCGAGGATGTCGATTTTCTGAACCTGAATTGAGAAAATCATTTAGTGAAAAATAATAAAAATGTTAATTAATTTTCCCATCAACATCGACTCCATGGAAGAAATTTGGCAACCATTACAATCACTGCGGAGAAATTTTTGAAAGTGCAGGTATAAATTAAGAACGCTAACAGATTAAACGCTAACAATTAAAATCACACAGCTTTACAGCTTTTACAAATGTGCAACTCATTTCCCACAGCAGGGCAATCCACAATGCGAAAATTTTTACTTCGAATGCAAGTTTTTCGAATTGAGATTCTGAACACAGATATTCCTTATTCGCACGTTGTGGAACTCGTACGCTTAAAATATCTCGTGAATTCCAACTGTGTTTGCTGGAGTGTTCCTTAGTGTGATCACAACACGCACTGTCAGCCTGCCTGGAGGCTGAGCACATCAAGTCAGGGCTGCTCTGGACACCACCAGCCTCCCAATGTACAGTGATATCGAGTAAAAGAGCACAGCGTCGGTATTATTTTACACCAAACTTTTCCAGACACAATAGTGCGGCTTGCTGTTGTTTCTGTGACGACAAATGGGCGCCAACAATTCCCTTCCTCGTATTATTTCTTCCATTTGAAAACAGTTGTAGTGTGTCAGCGAAGTTTTTTTTTGAAAAAATAAAGTTTGCGAGTTATCTCGCCACAGGTGTCGCTGATAGTGGCCGATGTAGGTCAGATAAAAACGTAATTTTTGATCCGACCATTGTTTTTTTCTTAATTCCCAACGCTGAACCTTACATTGAACAGTCAATGAAAGGCGCTCTCAGGTCCCTTGACTACCAAGGATCTCTCATGAAAATATAAAAGATGTCAGGAGAAGTTACCGTAATGTAAAGTTTGCGTTTCGAATTACTGAAGAAAAATACTATTTAAATGTAAATCCAACTCTGAACGTAGGTGTTTGAAAACTATCTTTTAACCGTACCGAAAACTGGAATTTAAATTTAATTATACTAAAATTTGTTTGAAGTTAGTATAAGCCTCCAAAATAAAGGCGTGTCATTTGTTTAGGAAACAAGGAATCTATGCACAAGATATGTCCCCACACAGGGTCTCCTGAGTGTTTAACAGTAAGATGACAGTGAAGGTCAAGAAACAAGAAAGAAGTTAGAGAATAAAGTCAAGTGCTGAAAAACAGGACAGCAGTAAACCAGAAAAAAGATGGTAATTAACAAAATAAATAACACTATTTCAACACAAAAAAAGGCCTACCTACCTCTCAGCTCGGAACCTCACATTTCCCTCATATGAGCGCTAATTCCCATGGACGCAAAAATTGCATCCCTCGAGGAGAATATCATGAGCTGTTCCAGCAAAGCCAGAGTGCTTTTCTAGAATGATTTGTGAAGAACTAAAACCAAAACGCAGCTGAAAAAGTTCATTTGTGGGACTAAGAGAAGTTCTTCTGACGACTACGTTTGTGCGGTAAGTTTGCGATTATGTTCAATTGCATCCCGAAATTAAAGGTTAGAACTCGTTTATGTGAGCAACACTCTCTGTAAGTATAATTGCATAGATGATGATGAAGAATAGTCCCAACATTCACTTAAGTTAGCCATCGATCGAAAATAATGACAGTGAACTCAAAACCATCAACATCAAAACATACGCTGACTTATCTTATAGAGTAGGCACAGCAAAGCAAAATTCATTCGCTGATTTTAAAAAATGAACATGGCAAGTACAATATTCTCTCTCCACCAACGCCTGACGAGATGCAACCAAGCCTCCAACTCGCAAGACTTGGAAGAGCGCTCGTGCCACGAGCCGCCTGAACAATTCCAGCTACCATCAGCCGAGAAGCTGAACTAATGGGGATTGACGCGCGTGCACCGCAGCCTGATACGGGAGCAGCATCTGAGCATTACACGGAGCAACGCTGGCCCAAGGACGCGTTCAACAACGCCCGCCCAGATGCGGCAATGAGCGAATATAATAAGCTCGAGTCAGGAGGGACCAGAGGCCATGAAGTGAAGTTAAAAGTCAGTGACAAAAAACGATCTAGGGCAAGATGTACGAACAGTTTACTTGTTGTAAAAGTGCAGTCGAAAAGTTCTTCTGACATTTTTAGACAGACTAGGCATGTGAACACCCTGCAGGGATGAAAAAGCCTAACTTGAAGATTTTGGTGAGGAAAACCAGACGTGACGTAACTTAACTAAATGAACAGACTAACTTAGGCTAGCTACCGCCTGCAACGCCACAAGGACGTAAATTATTTCAAAGTTTTGTCCCTAACTAAACTAACTAAACGACTAACTTACGCTAAACGACATTAACTAAATGATCGGACTAATTTACACTACCGCCTGTAACGCCCCAAGGACGGAAATTATTTTAAAATTTGTATCCCTGGCTGTTGGAGTAACGGAACGAGTCAATAGAGCAATAGATTTGCAGAGCAGGGGCTTGGCAGACAGGGCGAGGCAGAGCGCAACCACCAGAGTGGCTGCGTGACTAAGGTCTCCAAGTATGGCAGCAGCAGACGATATTGTCAGACATGGCCTGGCCCAGACGGATGAAGCGGTCCCGCAACACACAACATGTCCCAGAGCAGCGCTCCATCCCAACTAGGCGCGCCAGCCACAGCTGGATAACGAACAGCAAACACCCGCACCCGCAGATATGCCAAACTGTGGCCGCACGCATGCTTTTAACATAAACGTAGGCGCTCCTATCAGTTCACTACACAAGCATCACCAGGGTACATCAGTGACTTGATAAAATGATTAAACAAATTGGCAAAATTAGGTCTGACAGTTGTCCTTAACGAGAGGACAAGATCCCGGTTAGGCTCACCAGGATCGCCAAATTTGGCGTTTAACAAAAGTTGGCGAGATGCCGGCTTTGGTAGGAGCGAGCGGCACGCACGTCGAGTAGGAGTGCCCGGCTGGAAATATGGACAAGTCACGTGCGTACGCTGCGCATGATCGAGATGCCGTCACCGAGAATTTTTTCCAAATTAAGGGCTAAAATGAGTGCAAAAGTTTCGATATGTTCGTGAAATATTCGCCTAATTAGGATGGAGAAATTGCTAATGTGGAACACGTTAACTGCAAGCAGTGAAATCACGCAGATTGAGGAGCTCAAATGATAGACTACTAACGATACAATACGATTAACTATAGTTTAATTTCCTCAAGAAACATAATGAAACGACATGTAAAAATTCTCCAGCTAAGCACGTTCGGTTTAGGCTCAACCTAAAAATTAATCTCATAAACGAACGCCAATGTCAGTTAAGATAAATTGACTTTCAGTTCGAGCTTCAGCTTAAAGGTAAACAGCCTTGCTGAACCAGAAGCGATGGAAAAACACAGAAAAATCATTCATTTACCTATCCTATCATCACAGAAAGCATTACACTGAAGTTGTGAGGGCCACACAGTCACCATAAGTACATCACTGCTACTGAGGTACGCACACAATTTTAATTATTAACATGCAGTACCGATGATTAATATGCAGTTTCAGTCGCTCATCCTTGATACACACCGCAGGCGCACACAATCCTAATTATTATAAATCTGATTATTATTCTGTGGGACCAAGTATCAGTCGACCATCCATGGTGCATACAGCAGATGCACACAGTCTTAATTATTTTAAATCTGATAAAAATTATTCTGTGTGACAGAGTATCAATCAGCCATGATTTTCGCTTAGACGCAAACGATCTCAATCATTATTTTTATTATTATTATTATTATTATTATTATTACTATTACTATTATTATTATTATTATTATTATTATTGTACGGGATCGAGACTCAGTCGGTCATCCGCTTAAATGCACACACTCAAATGCACCGCAATTTGTGAGCACAGTGGAAAGTTGTGCTAAAGACGCTTTGAAATGATGTCTAATCAGTCTCCTAATCATGGGCTTGCGTCACTCAGAGAAGAAACTTGTACAACAGCCGTGGTAGAAAATATAGTGTGATGGCGGGGATTTTTCTAACGTGATTCAAATGGAAGCATTAGGTTCTATGAACACTTGCTTATGAGTAGCTAAAATGCCCGCCTGTAACTCGATACGAATTAAAATAATGAAATGAAGGTCAGATCACACCGGTTAACTTAAAAACATCCCTAACCCCAACAAAGGTATACCCAAAATAGACAGGATGAAATCCCCATTTCGTATGGAATTAAAGGAGCAAAGGATCTACAAAGAAGGTGTACCACTCACCATCCACAATGAAAAAGTAAGGCGGAAAGAAGTTCATTAACCAAAATGAAAGCTGGAAAATGAAGTGACTGGTGCTGAAAATTAGGACAGCAGTGAAGCGAGGAAAGATGGTCCATAACCGAACAAAAATAAAATTATTCTATTCCAACACAGGAAAGACCTACCTAATTCTTAGTTCGAGACTTCCCATCTTCATTTAACGTTAATTCCCATAGATATAATAATTCTTTGCTCCTGAGACACGTAGCAGAAGAGAGCGATTGTTCCAAAGAAACCATAGAGAATAAAACAGCATAAAGACAAGATGTTCTACCACTGAAGCTCTAAAACAAGCCTGAACACCGAATATCCAAGAACGCTTGCTCTGGCTGAAGGCTCTTTTTTAACGAAGAGGCGAATGGATTTCTCGCATGCCAAGAGATGTCCATCAGAGGCCAAGTAAAAGTGAAATCTATTCTATCATGAGCCTGATCTTTACAAGTAGAATTCATAATCA
Organism: Platorchestia sp. MABIK; assembly: GCA_014220935.1. Classification (NCBI taxonomy): domain Eukaryota; kingdom Metazoa; phylum Arthropoda; class Malacostraca; order Amphipoda; family Talitridae; genus Platorchestia; species Platorchestia sp. MABIK. The sequence continues at coordinate 16,595 of JACJUY010001604.1, forward strand.
CGATCACATGAGCATTGGACCATCTCAAAACGATATAAGACTGCACAATTGTCCAAGGTCTTCGATTAGGAATCATTACCTGTGCCTGGCAGGAGGAACGAATTGATAGACCGTGAAAATTTCTTTCATAATCGAATAAAACTCTCGACAGCAATTATGTTTTTGCTTAATGGAACTGCAACGCAAAGAGAACAATTACGTCCTCATTGCACTCCTTGAACTAGTGGTACGAGCTGCCGACATGGAAAATGAAAGGTTTTAGGTTTAACGTTGTCATTTCGGGCTATAAAAACATAGACCCTCACTCTAACAAAGAAAAAAAGCAACTGTAAAGTCGTTCCACTCACTACGCCGATTAGTATAAGCAATTAAAATCACAAGTAAAAATTTTCTCATGATAATTTCATACGTACGAAAAACGAAGCAGTTTCAAAATAATACTAGCTTACATCAGAAGTTTGTGTGGCCTCTCACCCAAGAGAGTGCTCTTGAAGTCAATTGAATTGCGGTTACGTATTACTGCAAGTCGCGCAGCTTCCATTCCTTATTAATGAATAGAACAGATAGAAGAAACCACTATTAAACACATCAAAGTTGCGCAGAATTGTGCTGAAATCACATGCTCCAGACAAGACTTTTTTGAAGAGAGCTTCAAAGTGATCTCCAGGGTACTAAAATTAAAATGAACATAATGGGGCAAGTGCAATTGCAAGGTTTCACTTTTTACAAGCAGACTTTACTCAACGCACGAACAAAGGGCAAGAACTCTCAATGACTTTTTTTTTGCTGGCCATGCACAATTCCAATCACTTAGCAGGCCTTCAAGACAGCAATTACTAGGCATTGATTACCTATCATCACAACCAGGGCCTGCAATAACCGTCTAGTTCGTCAGAGGGAGAGCCTCGCTCCATTTCAGCCTTCTGCTGCACATGTGCTGCAATGAGACCTTTCGTATGGAAATATTCGCCCTTCATATCTAATCAGCAACTTTCAATCACAAAGTACGACCCTGCATCAGAAGTCAAGGATATTGCATCAAGTTGGAACAGTTCCTTTTCTCCTCAGTGTTTGAATGAACAAGTCAGGGTAAGCAAGAATAGGTCATGAATATCTTCAACGCATTTGTTAAATCACGTTTTAAAAGGTACGTTTTTCAGATTATGATGTTACAAAACCAAGGAAGGATCAAAGTTTCGAAAAATACCATAAAAATAGGAAAGGTACACAAAATAGAAGCAATAACCTAAGGGAAAGGGAAAATCTTAGTTGTATGAAATCATGTTTTACTAGTGAGCATTACACCTTACAATACTTCAGTTGTGTTCTGCAAACATTGCCCCCTCATTACCACGACACCCGAAATCAGTATGTTCAACAACTCCCGCACTCGGACAAAGTGTTAGACGCGCTAGAAGAGCCACACATCCTGCCTCGGGCTCTGCTGATGTTCAAACAATCTTCACTGCTCATTTCAACAGACGTAACTTCACTCACTGAACTGTCGGAGTCACAAGAGTATGACTGCGTCTGACAATTTAGCACGCCCAGATCGCAGTTCTTTGAGGTCGAAAATCTTTACTGAGGTCTTGGTGAACATTACTGAGAGGAAGCACTCGATACCGTCATCGAAGTAGGAAGACTGCACTTCGAGTCGATGGTGTCCAGGTAAGTCGTGCTCAGAGTGGGGCTACTGATGCTCGTAGCATCTTCACTTACAGAACTCAAACAACTCTAATCCAAAATATCGGCTCCAAGATCAATTTCTTTTTCTGCGACGCTCTTCATAAGGCAGTTACGTTTCTCAAGCTCAGCTTGCATTTGCGCTCGATGGACGCATAATCGCGAGTCTGCTTCCTAAGCCATTGCTGTCAGATTTTTCTCGTCGTGTTGAGCGCATGCAAGTTCTCGAGTCATTTTTTTAATAAGGTCCTTTTGTTGGTCATAGTTTTCTTGTAATTCTTTTGTAATGCATACCAGCTTTTCATTTTCGCTGACGATTTTTTCAATGGTGCATCGCTCACGTTTGATGATCCCAGTCAAGTGCTCCTTCTCTTAGCACTTCTCTGCTTCGCAAGTGCGCAATTTCTGAAGCTTCTGATCAAGCCTCAATTTTTCTTCAATTTCTCTCTCCTGGGTATCCCGAACAAACTTGTCTCTGTTCTTCAGAGTTTCCAGGTAAACACGAGCTTCGAGCCTCTTTTCATTGGCGTCTGTGAGTTCCTGTAGCTGCTCGGTGTGATCCTGTGACTGGGTTGAGTTGTATCTGATCATGTCGTGTATATCCTCAAGAGCCTCTTCAATTTTGGCTTTCAACTCAGCTTCGTCTGATTGCTTAGCTCCTTGTTGCTCTGAATAATACTCCTTTACTTTATCGAAACATCTTCCGACGGAGGATAATTTCTTCTCGAGCTCTTCAATTTTCCTTTGCTTTACTTGAACCTCAGTACGCAGATCTTGCATGGTATTGCGTGCAATGTCCTTCAGAGAGACTACATTGTCGAATTTCGCCTGGCAAACAGCTTGTTTGCGCTCGAGTTCCATTTACTGAACTTATGCCTCTTTACGCCTCCTTTCGATGTCTTTCCTCGCTCTTTTCAATTCTCTCAATTCAGATTCCAAATTAAACAACTGCTAGCTGGCCAGCTCCTGCACAGAGTCCGTGTTAGCGGAGCATTTCTGTTCTTTTCGAGGCATGACGTTGTTTTTTCTATACTCTGTTTCGCAGATGAATTTTTCGGTCAATTGCTACTTCGTCTTCATGTGAGCACGGTCGGTATACAAGATACGTAGAATGCTTTAAGCGTGGTTATTCTCGATCTTGATTCTGAAATTTGGAATGGCTTTTTATTTCAAAATTACGTTTCCTAAAAGGAGCATCAAACATGAGAATTGAGACAAATGTAAAAAAATTAAGTAATTCATACGTATTGGATTAATAGAGTCATGTGTACTTGAACAGGGATAAACAGAAGTACTTTCCACTCGTTTAGCGAAAACAAACAAAAGCGCGAAACAATTGGCTTTTGCAGAGCATCTCCGGGACAAAATCTCAGAAAATAAAAACAAATTACATGAATATCCCATTATTTTGCGGTAATTATATAGTTTATGCAAAAATCAAAACTTGAAGTGACAAAAATTACTCACGAGAAATCTCTAAATAGCAGAAAAATACCTCATCGCCAATAAATTAGGCTGTCATATAATTTCATCATTCATAATAACAACTACAGAAAAATGTAACTTTCAATTTATCAATAAAGAACAGAACATGAATCAAAAAGGTGTGTGTATCAGTTTAACTTGTAACTCAACGTTCCAAAACAAAAACATAGATATGAAACTGTGCCTACAAATGGAAATAATCTTTTTTTTTTAAGTTACCGTTATAAGAATATAACGGCGCTGTTAAGATAATTAGAAGGGTCATTTTAAAACGGCGAAAAACATCACCAAAAAAGTTTCCTTTAAGAAATTTGTTCAAAAAACTGCTATAATTGTTCCACACTTATCGCACAAAACAAGAGTTGGAGACTCTTAATGAGCGCCTCAAAGTTGTTAACTAATCATTTATTGCCCATAAAAGTAGACTTTGCGACGAGAAATATTTGAGCACGAAGAGTTTTCTAAGGACCCTTTCCATAACGCAAACGCGCTTTAGCTCCTATGCATCTTTAACACTAACTTATTTCGTTTACTTTCGTAGAATCAGTGAAATAAGATACTTGTTGAATTGCAAGGTAAGATCTCAATTTGTCACAAGCTTTAAAAATTTTTTTGATTCCGTTGACATGTTAGCTTCAACTTACATCACCAGCCAATATAATATTCCAACACAATCTCAGATACTTTTCTCCACCGATGCGTAATTGATTTTGGTCATTCACCATTTCTCGTTTACAAATTTCCGTAAAGCATCACAAAACTCAAACCGAAGTCACGCACTATTTTCTACACGAACTCAGAACTCCGTGTTAAATCAATCCCAACAGATTTTGGCTAGCACTAGCTTGCAAAAACCTAGTAAGAGAGCATTCAGAACGCGCAAGAAGTGCATTTTGATCATTCCACCGAGTCACCAATGGGTCAAGATGAGACACTTGGTGTCACCCACACATACCGCATCCACTATCGCTCGTTGGCATTCATGAACAGCAAGATAATATCTTTCATAAATTAATAAAAGGCCCTAAACAAACTGATTTTGAATGGGTCAAAACTATGATACGTCCAATGAATTAGCATTATACGGCAACGGCTAGGACTGAACAAATTTCAATCAAGAACTAGAAGATAATTATTGCAAGCGACATATCCAGAATATGATACCATGACATGGCTTGACGACAAGGCGGAAATTTTACCTGGAGAAAACACAACTATACGAGATGAGACGTTTACGATGTTCAAGCTGACCTTGATCTTGAGATTAGATAGCTCATACTGCTAGTCACTTTAGCTGGATGCGATGTTCGGTGGATGGTGGAATATTTTGTTGCGTGCATAGAACCTTCATGCAGTCTTATGCATGCACAACAAAAAAAAAATTGAAGCCTTCAATACTAAATCATTTTCTTAACTAGAATCACGCAATTTTTTGCTAAAAATATAATGGCAGAATAAATAGAAGAACCAACGTTATAGAGAACATTTATTATCGCAAACGTTTCGGAATAAAAATCATTCCATCATCAGTGCTGGAAGAAATGAAAGTAATTACCAGTCATGAATAAGACTAATAAGGTCTGAATAGGAATAACAAGCAAAAACGCAAAAAAAAAATTTAATAAATCCTTATCTAACGATTAAAATACCACACATAAGCGTATAGGTAACATACACAATACATACAGGCACTATAAGTACTAATAAAATTGCACAGGATAATTTACGGAAGCTTACGTGCGATGAATGTTTGCAGTAAAAATAAAATTAATTCCTTGAATTAGATCGAAGTAAATCCGGCGGATATTAAGAAGGCAATTTCACTTTGGATTAATCTTCTTCGCGCTTTTATTTTCCACTGGTGTGAAAGTTTAAGCAAATTGCTTAAAATATGCTTGTCGGTTTAGATATACATGATTCGAAATTTATGAAGTCTTATGAAGATCAAGCCCCCTCGCAGGGGCTTGATCAGACCAGTTACCTTCTTGCACTCTACACTCCTGGATCAGTAATTGACGTTCTCGTTATTCCATGCATTGCTTAATTCCAAACTTTATTTAAGAAGAAACTTAGCAGGTTACAAATAACGAAATCGTCTAGGTTATCTTCAAACTCATTCTTCATTATAACTGTTTTATTGACTACATACATTTAATCCCAGTGTTCCCAAACTCAGTTTTTCTGTGGCTTTTCCGCGACTGGTCCAAGTCATCCGATCCCTCAATTTGCGAACACAGAACACAACTGTCTGTCTGCTTTCATAGAAGCCGTAGCTTTTCAAACAATACTGTACATGACATCAAAATTGTCAGCGTTCGCTAGAACGTGTATAAGCGACTCCTTTACAAGGAGCGAAATTAAACCCCCTCCCATGACAGCTGTTGTTCGGCAACAAGCGTTGCTGGCCGACATGTGATCCCTTCACCTCAGGTATGTGTCATGCAGCGCCGCAGCAAGTGTATGTGATCGAAAAGTTCGTCATAGAAACTGTAATTGAAGCAGAAGTTGCGTCAACTGTAATTAAAGCAAAAGTTGCTTCAACTGTAATTAAAGCAAAATTTACGTGACCTGCAATTAAAGCAAAAGTTACGTCAACTGTAATTAAGGCAAAAGTTACGTCAACTGTAATTGAGGCAAAAGTTACGTCAACTGTAATTGAGGCAAAAGTTACGTCAACTGTAATTGAGGCAAAAGTTACGTCAACTGTAATTGAGGCAAAAGTTACGTGACCTGCAATTAAGGCAAAAGTTACGTCAACTGTAATTGAAGCAAAAGTTGCGTCAACTGTAATTGAGGCAAAAGTTACGTGACCTGCAATTAAAGCAAAAGTTACGTCAACTGTAATTGAGGCAAAAGTTACGTCAACTGTAATTGAGGCAAAAGTTACGTGACCTGCAATTAAGGCAAAAGTTACGTCAACTGTAATTGAAGCAAAAGTTGCGTCAACTGTAATTAAAGCAAAAGTTACGTGACCTGCAATTAGAGCAAAAGTTACGTCAACTGTAATTGAGGCAAAAGTTACGTCAACTGTAATTGAGGCAAAAGTTACGTCAACTGCAATTAAAGCAAAAGTTACGTGACCTGCAATTAAGGCAAAAGTTACGTCAACTGTAATTAAAGCAAAAGTTACGTGACCTGCAATTAAGGCAAAAGTTACGTCAACTGTAGTTAAAGCAAAAGTTACGTCAACTGTAATTAAAGCAAAAGTTACGTGACCTGCAATTAAGGCAAAAGTTACGTCAACTGTAATTAAAGCAAAAGTTACGTCAACTGCAATTAAAGCAAAAGTTACGTGACCTGCAATTAAGGCAAAAGTTACGTGAACTCCAATGATGAACGCGTTTTCTGTGGTCAGTAAATCCGACCTGACAATACACGGCATGATTTAGGAAAAGACAGAAAATCTATGAAAACAAATGCTGCTTTGTGTACATTTAAGGTTTACACAACACATATGAGCTAACCGATATCCCCACCACACTGCTGTTTAACGCGACTACGGGAACGCTAATGAGTTAGCAACGAGGAAGTTGACAAGTGAATGACAGAGCCCGTTGTGTATGATGCGGACGCACCACTTCAAGACAAACCAACAATGAAGACTAACCAAGCAGACAAAGTAAGCTAGACTGGAGTAAATGTGTGACGGTTTCAAAATAAAATTCATTTACAAAAAGTTGCAACAGCCATATATTGGAAATTAAACCAACTACCGTCAGGTCACGTTGTAAAGAATTACTTCGATATGAAAGGTGATCAAAAAAATCATTAATGAAAAACGAAGTCCATCTCACAATTCTGTTGGAAAATGGCGCTGCATTCATCACGTACGTGAGAGAAGAACTTGCCTCTTTCACCTGTTAAGCCCTAATCGCTCCCACTTGACTGTCTTCCCTCATCTGCGCCTGGGTGTCGAGTGATCGAGTGGAGTCGGCGCTTTTGAAGACTGCGCTCCCTATGGCGAGGCAGAAACTCCGTGGCCAATAATCGGGCACGGCTGTGGATTTCATGAAGTAACAAGAGGCTAACTCCACTCGCCGGCATCAAATTATGCCAAGACTATTAATTCCAGAAATTGAGCCCTCCGCCATGCAAAACTAACAGCCTCGTATTACACGCATGCTTCGAAATCTGCTGAAGATTCACAGCTTTAGTTTTGGTTATAGCTACTCGAAATGTTGTAATGGCATCGGCTTGTGTAATTTGCTACATTTCCAAAAAGTAGCGAATAACTGAAATGATCAGTGACTTGAAAAACCGTCTGAATTTTAGTCACAGCTCAGTGGTAGCGCGACCGCATGACGTCGTCGACACGGAGTCAACAAGAGCTAGTAAAGTGGCAGCAGCCAAGTCCAACACAAGACTCTGAAATTCAATAAAGAGCCTCAGAAACCAAGTTTTGGGAGCGACAAATACGACCATTCTTGTGCCCCTATGCGCAGTTAAAACATGGCTTCTGATGGTTGTACCTTATTTATCCGTGCTTAATACAGATTGGATTGTCCGTGCTTGATTTCCTTATTTTGGTTCATCCGTGCTTGATACAGATAAAAAAATTGAAAATTTGAAATTCAACTAGGGACAAGCTAGGTTGACTTCGCCACTGAGAAACAGTAAAGAAAAAACTGCCGACTTGAGTAGATCCCGTGTAGACATATTGACACAGTAAACATTCAGTGATCATTTCCATCACAATTCTCCCAGATGGTGCCTGTGATGTGACCCAACAGCTGCTGGTGTGGTGGAGCATTAGGAGCACAATGAAGTGAGGGGCCCGTCAGCTCTAATGGATGTTATTGCTGCAGTGCAGCACGGGTGCTGTGAGCTGCCTCGTGTGGCTACATTGCCCACGTGCATGGGTGGACACAAAGCTGAAAACATCTTGTATCACAGCTGCATTTTTATCATGTTTAAAAAAAAATAACTAAAAGGTCTTTTACCACAACAGCATCTTTGAAAAAATTTAACTAATCTGTCAATTACGTTAGGACTCTCTAAGGGAGGAAAGTTTAGCAAAGGAGTTCCAATAGGAAAAAGAAGAAAGGCACCATTTAATATGGAGTTAGGCAACTGGGAATCTATGCACAATGTATGTTCCCTCACAAAAAACCCTGCGCATAGAAACAATAAATTGAGAAGGAAGTTTTATGAGACAAAATTAAAGTTGAAGAAGAAAGTCAAAGGCGTTGAAAAAAAAGCAGTGAACAAAAAAAATGTCCTCAACCTATTCCATTTCAAGTAATCTGTCAAACGCTCGTCTATTTTTATGCTTCATTGCTTGACGTTATAACCTCATTTTATGTAGTTTTTCAAAGTTTCTTTATTTGCACACTCGGTATATTATGGAATGTGTTTGGCCACGATCAGGCCCCGTATGTACTGCATATTACCACGCCTCACACGGAATCTCTCAAGGACGATATCTTGCTTCTCGTGTTTCTCTTGCGTTCGCGGATTCTTTTCCTCAAACAAGAAGTCCTTCTCCAAATCGCGCTCATCTCTCGTGAAATTTGCTTCAAGGCACTTTATGAGCATGGAAAACTTCATAGTTACTTGGTAATATTAAATGTGAAGTTTTTAATCAAACATGAAGCCAATTCGTTGTCACTCCACAGGAAGAGAAAATCAAACATTATTCTATGTCTCGGACTTTTAAAAGCGAAATATCAATCGACGAAATGTATTCGAACTCCTTAGGCGGCTTGCTCTAAATTTGCCATGATGCGAGCGCTCACCCGCCCATGGTATCAAAAAAGAGAAAGTTTCAAGGCTCTATAATGAGCTAAATATGGGGGTGTTCACGACGCTAAACGCGACGCGCTACTCACGTTAGAGAAGAAAGCTTATCGCCTGCTGAAGAAAAGCATCAACCTGGAAAAAAAGGAACAAAATATTTAGTGAAGCACCAACTCACGGAAAAGCTGAGCGATGCAAAAAAAATCAGATTTTCGAAACACTTTGTACTACGTGTCCAAACTACGTAGAGAGAAAATAATAATAAAAAACTAATATAATTTTCATATTAGAAGAGAGGAACTCTACAAAAAATTCAAAGTCTTCAGATGGTAATTCTTATGCACTTATTAGGTGAAATACGTTTTCAATAACTCTTACTGAGTTATAATGGTTTGTTCCAGCGTGATCGAACCAAATTCAACAACAATGAGATTTTCATTTCCATCCAGTGTTTCATTGTGGTAATGAAAGTAATTCGTTCCTAAAAAACTTAGTACCTAAAGGTTACTAAAGAATAAAATGATTTATCTTTCACTAGTAATGCTTGAATAGTCCCTCGGGCTAACAATGGGCTTGAAATCTCGTTACCTGCCAATATTTCTTATATTTAACTGTTCTTGTACTTACATATCTTTGTTCAGTGCTGAACCATTACGCTGAATTAATTTCAATACATCCTGCAAGTGTGCGGTTCGGTTCAAGAAAAGACACTTCCTCTAAGCAAACGCTTCTACCTTTGTAGGAATTCCAATTTCTATCACTCACATTGTGTAACAAATACCTCGGGGAAACTGAAGCCTCTTGAAAACGTGCGTAAATTAGAAAATATTAACTTAGAACCTAAACACAGAGTTTGGAATTGATTACTTGTACTTTGAAAATAAGAATGCATATTACAAATTCAAACTCACAAATTTGATCACTGAATAGCCTAAAACCAGCAACAAGTCACCGGTGAGTGGTCATTAAATAATTCATGCAAACCACAACATCCAATAGGCACTAACGTACTGCATCAACTGTGGGCATCTACGGAAACAACAAGCTATGAAATGCAGTCGATCTTCAACTCCTACATCATCTTATGCTAACCTCAACAACTCACACTGATAAAAATGAATTCGTGAATCAAGTATTACGATACTTGATTCAAGTTACAAATAGTCGTGAAGAGCTGGGAGTAATTTTTAGAGTTCAAATCGCTTTTGTATAAGATTGTGTGTTAGAAGAGGAGGATCGGGTGCATTTTGGGTGCAAGAGAAAAAATTCCGAGTTAAATGGCGTGCCAGCGAAGTCAGACGAGGGCCATCACTTGAGGAACTTTATGGAATCGGCGTCACATGGAGATGACAGGCAGGCCCCGATAATATTACGCCTGCCTACTTCTTCATTCTGGCCGGGCGGGAAAGCAGCTCGGGGGTGCGAGTTGGAGAGAACAAATTCTAGCCACGGAGAGCTCTAACGGGCCGTAAAAAGAGCATTGGTCGATGGAAAAAGCCACTCGGCTGAGTTATATCACTGAAAAACATGCTCAGAATAAAAAAGCACGGTACAGCTCATTACTTGAAGAAAATACCGAGTACGGAATTCGATTAGATTATATGTTAGTTTAAGCCTCCCTAACCGCTACAAAAAAACAGCGTGTCGAAGAAAGGAAGGCACCATTTGGTATGGAGATAAAGGAATGCAGAATCTATGCAAAAAGGGCATAGAAACACTAAGTTGAGAAAAGGTTCATGAAACAAGATAAAAGTTGAAGAAGAGAGTAGTAGGTGCTGAAAAACAGGACAGCAGTGAACCGGAAAAGGTGGTCCTTAACATAGCAACACACATTTCAATTTAACAAAAAGAAGGCCTACCTAACTCTCAGCTCGGGCCCTCACAAATTTTCTACGTGTAGTACGTGGTTCTCAAGTTTAAACCCGGTGGAATGGGTCATTTACATCTATGACTTCGTCGATAGTTCACTTCCACAAAAATTTTAACCGTATCCTTTGCCTCCATTTAAACTTAAAATGCACTCAATCGTATGGCAATCCAAGTTTTTGTAAACTTATATTTCAGTTAACAACGCACTTTATTCATTTGGTACAACAAGAAAAACACGAATCACTGAACGAAATATAACACGACTCAATGAACACGAAAAAGTAGAAACAAAATAATTTTACCGGTACAAAATAATATTGAAGCATTCACTCCAAAAAAAAGAGGAAAATCTTCCAAATAAACTTCTAACGAAGATTTTCTCCCGAATAGAAGAGAATGCTTCCGAAATTACTCCCTTCATGAATTATGAAATTCTACGAAAGCAATAAACGTGTTTAGCAATGTTAATTGACTAATTTAATGGTCCCTTGTGAGTTATAACAGCCGCAGTTAGATGGCAGGGACACAAACACTTGCTGTGATGCAGGCGGTGGCAGCAGTCACGCAGGCGGTGGCAGCAGTCACGCAGGCGGTGGCAGCAGTCACGCAGGCGGTGGCAGCAGTCAAGCAGGCGGCGGCAGCAGTCAAGCAGGCGGCGGCAGCAGTCAAGCAGGCGGCGGCAGCAGTCAAGCAGGCGGCGGCAGAAGTCACGCAGGCGGCGGCAGAAGTCACGCAGGCGGTGGCAGCAGTCACGCAGGCGGTGGCAGCAGTCACGCAGGCGGTGGCAGCGGTGTTGTTGAGATATGTCAGTAGAGCTATCTCTAATACCGAGATGAGAAAAGTACCTAGGGCCAAATATCGGCCAGAGTGGTATCGTCGACAGTACTCGTAAGCTCGGCGATGATTTTGGTTTTAAAGTTAATGTCGATTGTTAGGAACGTTGTGCCAACAGTCAGCATCCCCGTGGTCGCGACAGTTTTGTTAGCACTCGCATATAGTGATTGGCTCATAGTATGACAGGACGAGAAGTGTTACAACGAAAAAATCTATATTAAAATTAAGGACATGTTCTGTCTTATAATTCAAAGGAATTTTTAATAAAAACAATCCTTTTCAAACGCTTTTTTCGTTTTAGAACACAGCGCAATGAAGAAGATCTATGTGGACTGGGTACACAGCAAACGACAGCGTGCGCAGTCGATGCCATCGATCATTTTTGAATCGACAGGCAATCTTGGCCGGCTGCTCGACCGACAGCTTTCCTCGTAAGCCGAACCTTTGTCACGGAAAGAACATAAAGGCCGTCCGAGGGCTCCACGCGATGACGCTTGGCGGTAAACCCAAGGAATTTCGTACAGGAGAGAGTCCAGGGAAACGTGAAGCATGCGCCTGCATTCATGGAACACAGGAACTCACGGGGCAAGAAAGATGGCGTTAGATCGGCACGATCGCCATCATCTGTGATATAAAATGCCCGCCATAGAAAAAAGGTTTGCTACATGACCGGTCAGAGCGGCACAAACCTCAGTAATCACTAGGGTGGAATTTTTGGATTTAAGACTACATGCTATAAAATCGGCCAACATGTTTTGAAAAACTGGTATGTGCAAAATATGCGCACCAAATTGAACAATTTACGTGTATTGGTTATTCTCAAAGTCATTTTAGAAAACATTTATGATGGATCATTTCTTATATGAAACTATGTTTATTCTGGCACTGATTGCATTTCTGTAGCATCTTTTCTATCCATGACTTGAATTTCTGATAATGACGTACTTTCAACTAAACTAATTCAAAGGCAAAAATGAACTAGGAAATAAATGAATTCATTTTTCTACGTGGACAGAAATTATTTCTATAATTATTGAGGAGTATTTATTTAAAACAAAGAATATCTGGAAGATAAGATTAGATGTAAGTTTAAGCCTAACCGCAACAAAGGTGTTCCAAAGAGGGAGAAGAGGTTAGCACCATTTGATACAGAATTAAGGGAACGCAGAATCTATGCGCAAGGTACATAGAAACAGTAAGTTGAAAAAAAAGTTTTTGAAACAAGATTGAAGTTGAAGAAGAAATTAATAGGTACTTTGAAGTTTGAAGGGAAGGGCTTCAGGGAAACCTTCGATCAAATGAAGGTTTTAATACTATTTAATTATTAGATAACCATCGATTAGCATTTCCGGGAACACACGATGTAGAACCCATTGAAACACGTGGTGATGAACCAAAAACTGATCTGTTTGCAGAATTTTTGCACGCCTCGAAACTTCTCCGAAGGCTATGATGGTTTGTCTCGAACACGATTTGATAATATTTTGAATAAAAAACATTATTGAATACATAAGTAAATTTTACTCGTTCCTAATACACGGATGGACAAATCAGAGCCAAAGTTTCAAACTACTGCTGAAAATCGTTGTGTTAGCACACTAATATTTAGAAACTATTCATTCTATTTAGATAAAGCATCTTATAAAGATATGATTGGCTGAGCGCAAAATATTACGGTTATCCCGGTTTGCGAAATAAATCTCTTCCACGCAATACTGTATTCAAACACTGCGCATAAGAAGGACTTGAATGCACGATTTAGAGCTTTTCTATTCATTTAAATTAATTCAGAGATTTCTTTGCGATCAATATTAACATATTGACTGCGACGTGAGCCTAATTTGGTCCCTGAGGGAGTTTTCCTTCTGCTGCTGACCAATGGTCACAAGCTCAATGTTTAAAAATAATCAAAACTACATAAAAACTCGATCCAGGTAATTATGTTTGGTATTTTTCCCTGTTGACGTACTACAGTTGACTCTCAATATGTTTTGAATTTTAGGCTTCAGTTTTACTTTCCGCAGTCAAAGTGTTAAGGAGCGCCACTCAATGCTTGAACACCAGAAGAAAAACACTTCAAAATTGCAATGAACCGCACCAATATGAAGGCAAAGAGCTTTACGTTTTCGGCCAAGTTTGCTCATTTTAGTGACATGGAAGAAAGAAGGCAGGCGCCGCCGAACCTCCCACACAGAGCTTCTTATCTGATCCCCTAAGAGGAGGCTTCCACGCGCAGCTCAATGGCGCATGTGAGCCGCGACTGCGCATCTCTTAAAGGATTACACAGGTTCCATGGCTCAGAGAAAAAGGCTTTGTGCAAGATGAATGGCTTGTATAGGCTTTGATTCACGAGCAAGCCAAACAGCTGCTGGTGAAGAATTTGAGGAGTTCAAAAGCCAAGGGTTCTAAGGATTGGCCGACACGGGCGATGACGCAAGTGTCACAAAAATTCATAATACTCGAAATTTTAGGCTTGACTGACGCAACTTTGTACGGAACTTCGCAAAAATTCATAACACTCAAGATCTTGGGATTGAATGGTGCAACTTATATGGAACTTAGCAGAAAATCATGATCCTCAAAATCTTGGGCTTGACTGACGCAACTTTGCACCGAACTTCGCAGAAATTCACGAAAATAAATGCTCTAAGCAATGCGTTAAACAGTCATTAGGCAAGAAACGCTGACCCTTTGCATTGCCTTGCATGCTACTCGAGGCGACATCCTGCGGTGTTGTTAGAGAAATAGACAAGCTAACATTGCTTGTAATTGCACATTTGAAGAGAACTTGTCAAACAAATCGTGCTAAAAGTTGAGAAAAGTTAGATCAAGAAATGGAACTTAACACCTTCTCTATCATTAAGAAGAAATTCATGAACAACATTTTGCCGATAACAGTTTGAAATTTAACAAAAAAATATAGGGCTTATCATTCAATTATTGTTTCGAATAAGATAGCTTCAGAAATTCAAAAAACACCGAATCACTTCAAACAAACACCGAAAAAAGAACGAAAGAACACTATGAGGATATTGTTTCCAGGTTTTCAAATTTGCGCGGGATATTGGACTTTCAACAGTTCCGATTTTTGTGTGTGTGTTTTTTTTATGTGGTTAGAGGGGATACTTTCTTCCGAATATTTTTCTCGTGGGTGTGTTTTAAAATGCCATCGTCAATTCCACGCACCAAAAAGCGAAGAATACTACCTTACAAAAGGTGAAGAATACCGTCATTTAAATAGCAAAGAACGTGCTGCTCATTGAGGATCATGCATCCCGCCTGGGCTAAGCCAGAGCCTTGATCCCGGGACTGGAGGAAGGTTGTGGACACCTGGGGACTCGAGCAAGTCTGTTATCTCATGGGAGGCCAGGAACATCGTAAACATCACAGAACGATGCAGCAGCCATAAGGAGCCATGGGGAGTGGCAAGTCCTCCTAAAATATGCTTGCATCGCGCCCCTAAAGTGGTGTTTCAAATAATCAGGGCACGTAGGTATAAAAAACAAACTGAACTTTCGTTGGAGCTAAATATTCACCCATCAATGCTACATCGCAAAAAATCGGTTCTAAGTTACAGAAAAAGCAGTATGCCTCTAAATCTACATTGGTACATTTAGTAGAGCTTCCGAATATGGAACACAGTTTTACAAAAATAAAAACACGGTAAAGCAGTAGCCATGCCTGCTATCCAATGCAACGTAGCAGATAAATAAGCAGTACAGTTCAGGGACGAAAATTACGTAAAGATTATAGCTGACGTAACGCAAATGTACAAGCTTGAACATCAGCAAGTTGAGTAATTCTGAAGGTGTGACATTTCTGAACTAACAACATTCACAACGCTTGAGCACACAGCTCGTTTGGTCCCCACCCTTTCCCACCTTCAAATGTTCCCACAGCAATGTTGCACTGTGCACATTTATGTTGCACATTTATTGCACAATGCACAATGTTGCACATTTATAGCGCACTGTGCATCAATATCTTCCTCATAAATCTTAACTCCTTGTCCGGCAAGGACGAGTTAACTCGTCGTTGCCTAATTTGTCCTCATTAGGGTGCAACGAATACACTCGCCCAAAACCTAATGTATCATGAACAGTTGAAGGCAAGTTTACCAGTTGATTCAGAGACCTTCTTAGCTGTAGACGAGTTCATCTTTAAAATACTACGTAGAAAGCAATAAAAAGTTTACCTGGAAACGAAACGTTCCTTTCAAAAACAGTCACGGGGCATAAGAAGTCAAGGCTGATATTCGTTGGTGAGACATACGCTCCCAGTCATGCTCGAGGGTACTTTTACGTTCGCGTGTAAAGGATTAAACTTAAGAAATTGTTTGCATGACTCAGTCATGTGACACGATAGGCTTACAGGGATCCATTACCCACGACGAGATAAATGCGGATCAGATCACACGGAATCACGCCGGGTGACATCACACTGGATCACCCCGGGTAAAATTACGCTAAGGCTTGTTTTATTGTGTCTTTTAAACCTTAATGTCTTATATCCAGTTTATTCAAAATATTGAGTTATAATTTTTATGGATGTTTTTATTATCCGAAACGTTAGTTTTTATTATGATTTTCATGGCCACGTTGGTTTTTCATTTTATCCTGAAAGTAAGATTTCCTAGAAATCAGTTTATTTCTTGTAAGCCACGCCAAATAACGCCAGGTAAAATTACACGGGATCACGCATAGCAGTCCACTCGGGATCAGATTATACGCGACATAGGAGTTGAGATTTGCTGAAATCCATTTGACCTCAGAGTAAGTTGAGTCAGACAAGGCCACCGGCAACTGCGCCTGCCTTAAGTCTTCCGCTCGAAAGATTGCGAGGTAAGCTCATCACGTCAAAGTTAAAACACGTGCATGCACAAGAGCGTTCAACGATGACGATGACAGCGTTCAAAAATGAAGCATTCTTTACATTCCACAGCCAAAATGATGTTCAGCGTAGTATTGAAATGATAATAATCAGATAGCATAAAAAATTGGGACACGCTAAAGAAGCTGCTTTGTTTCGATGATGTAGGCAGCAAATTCGAGAACGACACTAGAGAGCAAGGAGAGCGAGTTTACACCCATGGAAATAAACTGTTTTTCTTTTTTCTTTCTTTCATTTTCATGAAGCGAAGGCAGGCGACAGTGGCACAAGACGGAAGCAAGCGGCAGAAGTTACTAAACCAGTGATTCAAGTCCACTGAAATATCAAAATCAATTCAAAAATGAATCCACGTGGATATCGAAGGATGTTTTCAGAAACACAACAAATATCGCCCGAAGTTGAAAAACATTTTCGCATGAACATCAAAATGTATCAATAATAAAAAACTGCATCAGCTCCTATATCAAGCCATATCTGAATAAACGCTGAAATAAAGCATTGGAAAGATCAAAATACATTCACGGAAATAGCAGAAGACTGGAAATAGATATTAATGAGTTAATATAGATTTGTCACCGTAATCGAGCCAAGGAATAAATCAAAGAACAGACATCAGCAGCCAAATTGTTCAGCATCCTCTCTCGCCTTAAAGGAAACGACCAATAATAGGAATTTATAACATGAAAGTCCCTACAACCCATAACATGGGACCTAGGCAATGCAGTGAAATGCTTGCGCATGTAAGATAAATATATTCTCCAATTCAATGTTTCCCAGCAAACTTGAATTTATCCGAGTCATTGCTAACTCGAATGGAAAAGAGGTTTAGTTAAATCTCAGCTTCATCTCTGAACAGCTCTTTTAAGTCCGTCAGAAATGTGATAAATGTACAATAGCACTACACTTAGGAAGCATTAGGGGAGACAAATTTTGTTAAGAAAATTTTTCATGCCGATCAAGTAGATCCATGCCACTTCGAACAATATTTTAGGCGCCGAATAGGTAATGATAAATACCTAATTCAATTATTATAGTTTGAGTTCTATTGAACATAGGCTTCCCAGGTGCCTTTTTAATAATTAGGAATATTCATGGCAACTAAGATCGTACAAATAGAGTAGGTAAAATATTCCGGACGAATTTAATTGATAATATTTCTCTACAGCAGGATAGTGTAATGAAACAAAATTGGCCTTCACATTAATTTACTCACTACCATGAAACCAAACAGAAGTTCGTTTTTCAGAGTGCCCTCCTTTTGCTTTGACTGCCCTCTGAAGACCTCCTCTGAAATTTTCAACAGACACTCAGTTTCTTTTGCGGTACAATAAAGATTTTACATTTTCTTATTTTCAGGACACTGCAGAAAGTTTTACTACTAATTGTGTGACACGTGAAAGCAAGACATCAGCAATTCAGTGTAATTCTTTTTTGGTAAAGACACATATCAATAACTTCTATTTCAAATTGAAAAAGAGTGCAGGGCCTTTCCCCACCCTGTATAATGAATAATGCATTAATACCAAAATTAACGCTTGCCTAGGGTGGAGCTGCATCACTTATATGTAGATCTCGTTGAGTGGAACATCGTGGCCACCTTTCTTTCCCATGCGAAAAAATACCGTGATTGCGAACTACCGCACGGCAAACGATCGCTGCTACCGTGCAGGAGGCCGAGGTGGCCACTAGCAAGTTATGGGATAAGCATGAAACTAATACATCGCTACGTGCGGCACAAAGCACAAACTTCATCTATTCAGTTGTGAAAAGAGCATCCAACTTTCAGAGCGTTGCACGTGCCACCAATAAAATTTCTCATGCTGAGTTAGGTCTGGAAGGCATCACGCTCAGGCGATCGCTTCCTGAGGGATAAGCCTCTATTAGCCTTGACTCAGTTACACAATTAACTGCGTCCAAATGTGTCTGGACTATTTCTGCTCTTTTTCTGACCTGACAATAAATACCCACTTATCCTCTGATCCTTTCACTGTTAGGAGACTGCAGAGCTCGAGTGCTTTATTCGCTTCTTAAATCTAAATGGCACAGGAACTTGCCCTCCCTCCGGCGTCCCGCCTTAGAATTTCGCGCTTCATAAAATGTGAGCTGCTCTTCGTATGTTACAATTTGGGCACCATTGACCCTGCGATGAGAGCACGATTTGACGGCGATCACGTCGCCTAATTCCAGCAGTTTGACCTTGCGGCAATCAAGACCTATTGTAGCGCACCTTCGGTGTCTTTGTCCTGCGCTGATCAGTGCACAAATGACGGGCGTTGGACCTCGAACAAAACAAACACACAACTTAGCTGCACAAGGCGTCTAGGAACTAATGGGACATGGTTACTGTTGTATAAATTAGACCTTGAATAGAGCCTTATATAGAGTAATTTAATCGCGGTCAAAGTTAAAACTTGTGAGCTAGATCACAGAATAGAAAGTTAGTTGAAACGCTTATATTTTACGTCATGTCATTTTAAACAACCGTAATCACAGCAAAACATCTAACACTTTTAATACAGCAGGTCAGATAGGATTGAAACCTCAAAGTTAATACAGCTCTAGGAGCTCTCCTAAATAGTGTGCAGCGGTCTAATAATTTCGGATAAAGATTATGAGGACGCACACTACCAGCTTTCCCTCCTCCCCGTCAAGGAGCTCTTACAACTGGCCGAAACATTATCACTAACAGAATTAGATTAGATCATATGTTAGTTTAAGCCATCCGCTAAAAAATCAGCGTTTCGAAGAGAGGAAAGAGGCAGGCACCATTTGGTATGGAAATAAGGGAACACGGAATCTATGCAGCAGCGGCATAGAAACAATAAGTTGAGAAAGAAGTTCATGAAATAAGATCAAAGCTAAAGAAGGAAGTAGTAGGTGCTGAAAAATAGGCCAGCGGTGAGCCGAAAAAAAGTGGTTCTTAACATAACATAAATTAAAAAGTTAAGGGCAAAAACCGAAGAAATCCACATTGTTTAAAAATTTTGTTTATGTGGTCAATTCTAAAAGCGAACGTTTCGGGCCTTGACCCATCGTCAGCAAAAATCTGCAATTATAAACATAAAAAATTAACATTGAGACTAGATAATGGCACACATTGTATATTCCTAGAGATGTTAAAATACTGGTGATCACGGACAAACCACATACCCGATAAGCTGCATACAAGTAAAGGAGAAAATGAATGCACTAAGTAATGGGACGAAATGAAATGTAAATACCAGAGCGCCCCCTCAAGCTACAGCTGCCTAACCAGAAGCAGGGGATGCGCACTTAGCATATCATTAAGATTGGGTTTGTTCGTATGGATATAAAGAGATTCAAGAATTCTAAGTTTAGTTACATTACGAACAGACACTAAAATTGAGAAATCGGAATATGAAATTCTAATGCCGCACTGTTCCTCTGCATGAGATCTTATGGCAGAGTGTCGAGGGTGACAAAGACGTCTGTTCGTAATGTAATTAAACTTAGAATTCTTGAATCTCTTTATATCCATAAAAACAAACCCAATCTTAATGCCATGCGAAGGGCGCATCCCCTGCTTCTGGTTAGGCAGCTGTAGCTTGAGGGGGTGCTCTGGTATTTACATTTCATTTCGTCCCATTACTTAGTGCATTCATTTTCTCCTTTACTTGTATGCAGCTTATCGGGTATGTGGTTTGTCCGTGATCACCAGTATTTTAACATCTCTAGTAATATACAATATGTGCAATTACCTAGCCTCAATGTTAATTCTCTATGTTTATAATTGCAAATTTTTGCTCATGATAGGTCAAGGCCCGAAACCTTCGCTTTTTAGAATTGACCACATAAAAAAAAATTTGAATAATGTAGACTTTCTTTGGTTTTGGCCCATAACTTTTTATTGAACTTGCTAACTAAGCAAAATTTACCTACTCTTTTGAATAACAATAAGTATTTTATTTCAACAAAAACAAGGCCTACCTAACTCGCAGCTAGAGCCCTCACATATTTTCCCCCTGGGAGTGCCAACTCCCATAGATACTCCAACAGCGTCAATGATTTCCGACCCTAGAGGCATGAAATAGGATCTCTCTTCACAGTGATGAGCAGCGTAAATTAACGACACAATAGAACACTCAAATCTAATGTTCAAATCGCAACTTCGAGGTGCAAAATCGAATGGTTGCGGATTTAGCGGCACATGGGTATGCTTAGGTAAAGTAAATTCTGTTGTCTTCCCCAGCATGAATGAGATATTAATTTCATTTTGAAAAGTTGAAAAATAGAAAAATTATAAATGCACAAGGTGTGATCCCTCAGAAGATCCCCTGCGCACAGAAACAGTGAGTTGGGAAAAGCTTATGAAACATGATACAATTTTAAAAAAATGTCAGAATTGCTCAAAAACAGGACCGCAATGAATTGAAAAAAGATGGTGTGCAACAAAACAAAAAATTTTTTTTATTTCAATAAAAGGAAGGTCTACCTTCAACCTTCAGCTCGGGATCTCATACCTGCCCCCTGGGTGCGTCAATTCCCATAGATACAATAGTTGTATCCCCCTGTGGGGGTGTTACGATTTTTCGGGAAATAATTTGTAATAAGAAGTGGAACTGAAAAAATCTTTCATCTCCATTGACTAAGAAAAATTAAAGGCGTACAAATAAGAAAATCTTAAAGGCGCAGAAATAAGAACAAATTAAAAGCGCGAAAATAAAAAAAAAATAGAGACATAGAAAAAAGAAAAAATTAGAGGCATATAAATGAGAAAAATTTGAAGAATAGAAATAAGAAGAAATTAGAGGCGCTGAATTTTGAAAAAACTAGAGGCGTTTAAATAAGAATGAACAAAAGCGCAGAAATAATAAAAAATTAGAAACGTACAAATAATAAAAAATTAGAGGCTTATAAATATAAGGAAAAATATGAGGCGTAGAAATCGGAAAAAATAAAAGCTTAAATGCAAGAAAAAATTAGAGCAGAAATGAGAAAATTTTGAGACAAAACTAGACAAAGAAGTGGGTGTAAATCGAGGAAGCCTCAAAAGGGTCACTTCGAACAGGTTCCGTGCTGGAACGCTGACCCATCAGGCAGAAAAAAAGTCCCTGCTTTCCGCTACACATTTGGCCGGCCAAAGCCGAGAAGATGTGCGGGAAACGGTCGAGGAAAAAAGAAATGAGGCTCACAGGACCGGGGCTATAGCGGTGGTGCCCACAGCATAGAACCAGTTACCAGAACTCTTTTCTGGCGGTCCGACTACGCTCATACGATCGCTGAAAACGAGACCCTGAGTTTAAAATAAAATAGAGATTACGACACCTAAAATGACTCGTGCGAGTCACTCTTCCCAAGTCAGGCTTTTGATCTCTAAGGCGGCGCAAATGGCACAGCTGCGAAAGGCTGGCAGAGCGACCTCAAGTAACAAAACTCACACCGATTGAATTTCGTCTCAAAGAACATAGCTCAAATTTTCAGTATTTCTACCATCACTTTAACTGCGTTTGCGCAGTTGCTACGGTCGCTTTGGTTGGGCTGGAAGTAGCAGAATTGAAGAGCCGCCTTTACTACTTTATTACATTTTTATTCCATTTAAGAAGAGGAAAAAGTGTAATTGCTCGGTAATATTTTAACTTGTACGACATATAGTCTAATTTAAATAAAGGAGTAAAATAATTGAAATGCTATTCATTGACAATGGTACATAAATGAGCAATTTACCTATTGGTTCACATGTGCACCAACATGCAGGCAGCGTGCTAACTGCGTAATTTCGTTCCATGAGTCGATCTTTATGCTCTAGAAACGCTTACTTGCTTGTTTGCTTGAGTAAATCCGTTGATTTTATGAAGACGCGTAATGAAAGAAATAAATATAACTCATTCCACTTAATTAAGAACGCATGTACTAAGGAGACAGTTGTTTTTGCGCCACCTCTTTTCACTGCAACAACCAATCGGAACTTGTTTGTCGCGTACCTCACGAGTTCAGCGCAAGCTCCTAAATTTCGTTTACACTCGTACTGTTTCAATTCCAGCGATTACAGACAATTTCCTACGCTGCCACATTCGATCGTGCGATGAGGCAGGCAAAAACAAGACGTCTTGCTTCACGTCGATTAAGACGCGATTGAACGAGGCACTTCCCGACGCGCTCTAGATTTATGAGGTAGAGAAAGATAACTTGGCTCGCCGATCAATCAATTTATTATCGATGGAACAAGCCAGCCACTTAAGCGCAAGAAATAGCCACAACAGGGCAGTTCAGGGAGATGTTGAACCACAGTCATTAAAATTGACAACCTCGAGAAAATAATTCACTGAACTTGTGCTTCACAAGGTAAACAAATAGGCAGTGACATAGTATTTTATAGATTGAGTGTTAAGTAAATATGATAAGCATTCTTCGTCTTTTAACGCGTGCTGAACTGGAAAAATTCCATAAGGTTGAGAAGTCAGAAATAAAAAGGTAAACACGTTCACTGCCTATTGGGGCATCAGAGTTCCAATAGGTAAATTGCTCTCATTTACGTATTGGTGTGAGTGAAAAGCATTTCAATTATTCCAACATCTTTTTTAGAAGAGATTCAAGCATTCGAGGTAAAATATCATCATGTTATTACATTTTCACACTTCTTAGGAAAGATTCATTTTTTTCGAGCAGTAAAGTGATTTTTCAAGCTCTGCTACTGACAACCTTACAATTCAAGAAATGCCAGAGGCCGCCAAATGGCGGCCTCTGCAGCGAACGTGTAAACAAATGTTATAAACAGCCAGGACGCTCCAAAATGCAGATTGTTGTGGCACACACAAAAGGTAATCCCGGCAACATGAGACACGAGCCTCCAAACGCAGGACGTGCCTTGGGAGTGCCCGAGGTCTTGGCCAGCGCATACCAGACACGATGGAGAGCGACATGATGAGATCGTCAAAATGCCACGACAAATTGAGACATTTTCTGCCCTAGTAATCGCTTGCAAATTTATTCAGCAATCAAAGTTATTTTCGCATTAAGTTACACACAAACGCCGGGCCCAAAGTACACTCGAGCCAGCGGTTGCGTTGAAGTAAACTAGGTCTCTGCACTTATGTTAGGTAAAATCTTTTAAAACGATCCCTTTCTTTGTGAAAATGGGTTCTTCGAAATATGGAGGTATTCGGTTCAATAAATCAATTGCACGGTTGAGATCTATACACAGTACACATTAATTCATAGAACAGGAAATTTGCAAATTTTAACTATTCATGTTAATATTTTAGTAACCAAAGAGAGCCAAGATTTTTTTCGTGCCACACGAAGTGAGAAAAATTAACGAGCAACTTAACTTAGTTCACGCATGAAAATATTCGTCGCTGTTTAACGTTTTGGCATTTGAAACTTCCATAAATAAAATATTGATTAAAAATAGTAGGAAGCAAGAGGTCACCAGAGCAGTACGACATTTCGCTTACTAACATTTCTGAAGGACTGAATGTGCTCTAACATTGGACTAAAAAATAAATAAATGATGTTTGTTCTATAGGATTTTAAGGCATGAAAATAATAGGATACTCTAAAACATGTTTCGCTTCAACATCTAGAAACTGATCAAACTTAACCGCTTTTGGGCTTGAGGTAATAACTGTGAGAAAACGCACTTTTATATTTATTTTTGAACATTCCTGTAATTCGATCGCAGAAAAAAAACACAAACAACTGAAGTTCATTGAAACCTTGATCTCAATGGGAACACACTTGCATGATGAAGAGGCAGTTGCATGTAGAAATGCTGAAATTTAGAAATTATTCCCACATAGACGAACACTGAAATTGTTTTGCAAACGACACTGACAGTGTTATTGAGACGGACTCGGACTTGAAATGAAACCTAAAACAAATCAAATTCAATGATATACAGCACAGACAAATATTTAACATTTAGATATCATGTATCTTACAATAAAAACGCGGACGTAGAAGAAAAACCAAAAGAGAGCCATAACGAGCTAGATGGAAACCCGTAGCCTGTATTGGTACTCCTGTAGAGTTGAGGCAATCGCGGCAACAACGCGCAACACGCCGGCGCCCATCGGGTATGCAGCAGAGATCGCAATCATGCCCATATGAAGCACGCCACAGACTAGCTCAGGTCAATTTAGGAACAGTGCAATACTTGGGGATCGCCCCAACCTGCTACATGGTACTGAAGTATCCCCTATACGAGCAACACACAAAGGTTGTGTTCGGCATGATCCATTGAGCAGTTTAGGGACAGAGGGATGTGCAAACAAGAGCACAAACGAGGTGCAGGCATTAGCAACGAAGATTAAATCATATGGTGGTTGCCGTAGACAGGATGCTTAGTCGCAACGAGCGGCGTCCAGGGTTGATAGAGACGTTGGTCTGGCTGCGCTCGTGCTGGGATCGAGATGGTTGCAATAGATCAGACGCTGTCGAGTCTCGTAGGACACGCTCACCACCGTCTTGTGGTCACCACCGAACTGTTTTCACCACCTCATCCTGGACTGGCTCAGCTGCCATGTGACTGAATTGTGGTGTCAAATTATTGAAAAACTCTACGTCAGTGAGGAAAACATTATTACGATGTTGAAATACTCTGTTGCGAAGTAGGAAAACTATGTTGCGACAATGGAAAACTGTGTAGCGATATTGGAAAACTACGTAACAGTGTTGGAAGACTATATAACGATGATGGAAACTGTGTGGCGAAGTTGGAAATTATGAAGAGATGTTCAAAAGTTGAATAGCGGTTGCTAAGAAAAACGAAGAGTGATGTCAAATAACTACGAGGAATAACTGAACGGAAATTTAGAGCTGTGGCTTAACGCTCGTTATTTTATGTTAGTGCTGGTCATCGAGTGCGGACTTTGCCTAACAGGAAAAAGATATTTGACTGTTAACACCGAAGCAACCGAATCATAAGGTAGGTAGTTCCTTATTACAACCCATTGATGTATTAGAGCAGATGACGCACCAGGAGTAAAAAGTAACTCCTTTTAAAAATACTACATGCATTTTAATTAAAAATCAGCTCAAACCATAAAGATTTCAACAGCTCTGACGAAGGCACAGCTGCACACCAGGCCATAAACTCAGCAAACGCGGAACATCCGTTTCAAAGCTAACCAAAGGAAAAATGCTATAACTTGAAATTGAGTCTAACATCTGGAAAAAAATTGGTCTCCTGGTTCGTGCGATGCACTCAATCATTGGTCATTTAAATACACTGCAGATGTTTGAAACCAAAACTGATATTAAATGGCTTTAATTCAGAACTGTTATTGTGGGTGAACTACTTTCTGGAGGCTTCTGTTATTCAAAGGAAGAGTCTATCGGTAATATTGAGTGAACCCTGTCAGACTTCTGTACTGCTTTTTCGGTAATTTCCCATTCCACTGCTATACCAAATTCTCGGTACTTTTGCATAGTACGCGAAAAAAATACGTCACAAACTAAAATGGCCAACCAATCGTGGTCAAACCTCCCGTTTAGCTACTGTAAATGTCTGTTCCCAATGTGTTAGACCTGACAGTTTGGTTAACGTTTAACAGTTAGGTTCAGGGCCTCAGGTCAGGTAGGGTTAACACGTTTCCTGTGAAGGGACCCACCGGTAGTCACTGAGAGGATTTTCATAATGCTGCTGACCGACCAGCAGTCACCAGCTCAATATTTATAAATACTCAATGAAAGCTAAATGAAGGCACGATCCTGTAAATGTTTGCTATTTTCAAGATTACATACTTCAGTTGACTTTAAATTTGAATCGACTATTGAACTCCAGTTTAACCCACCGCAGGAAAAGTGTTAATGCCCTATGATATCTGAATTCGGGTTTGTTCACTCGTGTCACAAGCAGCTCTCCTTCGTTAATTTACGTCGACACAAAAGTCCCGCGGGTCGGACTCGCACAGCTCTACAACAAATATCAATGTTATTACAAGAATACGATACGAAGCAAAGCAAAATTATTGTATAAGTACCACAAATTCCTGAATATAAAATTTGTCGAGTTATCACCCAGTTTCGGCACCGAGCAAAATTTTGCGACCAAAATATCTTGGGAATTTTTTTCCCGTTTTACGTTTTGAGTAACCGGAGCAAAACTATTCATGCTTTTAACAACTAAAACTTACTAGTGCAATTATTAAATATAACTTTACGCCGTTGCCTGAAGTGCAGACCCGCGTGCAGCCTTCAGCACAAATTGTCTCAACACGCCGAACCTTTCACCGAGCAACGTACTGCCTAGTCGACAAGCACTGAGAGCCTCACGGTCAACTGGCGGCTGGCAGATTTTCTATCCCTTTATCTGGCGCATCCACCAGGCCCATCCACCAGGCACCTCTACCAGGCACCTCCACCAGGCACCTCCACCAGGCACCTCCACCAGGCACCTCCACCAGGCACCTCCACCAGACACCTCCACCAGACACCTCCACCAGACACCTCCACCAGACACCTCCACCAGACACCTCCACCAGACACCTCCACCAGACACCTCCACCAGACACCTCCACCAGACACCTCCACCAGACACACCTAACAAACACATCAATTGAATTAAACATTCCACTTGAGAAACTATGAGCGATAAACCAAAACTCGCACCATCAACCAAAACGCCGCACAGCTCTACACTTGCCGGACTTGATGGCAAAGCAATAGAACGGAGCGCAGCTGGCACCGAGAGCCGATTACATGAAATGGATATGATTATCGGCTGCTTTACGAGCTACTAAGCTCAAAATAAGAAGAGATCTCGCCTAAACCAGCACATAAAGCGACGGTGGGGAAGTTCCCATGCGGGCTTATCATCATCAGATGATCTTCCCGTGGACCTGTCATAGTTTCAGACGCGGCTGCGGCCCGGCTGAGATGTGCGGGCAGGCTCTGCAGCTGCGGCACGGCATCTAGCCGCTGCAAGCTTGTTGTCGTGGAAGAACTTCTTGATAATATTAAAAATTGTATTTTCAGGATAATTGGAGTCAGAGGAAACTTGAACAAAGCAATTATGTCCTAGTTAAATTGCATTAGACTTCTTGCAAATTAACATTAAGAGTTGTACTTTTGGCATAACTGAAGTCGGAGGAATCTTGAGCAATTAGGTCTTAGTTAAATTGCACTAAACTTCTTGCAAATTAACATTACGAACTGTATTTTCGGCACAGCTAGAGTTGGAGGAAACCTAAAAAATGGTCTTGTGCATCAATTACATTGTAGCAGTGAGCTTAGCAGCGTCCAGTGAAACGCTGGTACCAATAGCAAAAAACTCTTAAAAATCAATGAGTAAGCAGAAGAAATAAGCGCCCACTGTGGTATTCGTGCTTGTTAGGCTCACATTCCTCAGCAGGGCTATCCGTTATCTCCTTGGAACACAATAGTTTCATCTCTGGTAGCCATGCTGTGGCAATGTTACCTTAATTATTATTATAAAAGAAAGTTTCAGCCTCCCTTAACCACGACAAAGATGTTCCAAGAGAGGAAGGATGAAGGCACCATTTAGTATGGAGTTGAGAGAACGCGGAATCTACGCACAAGGTGCATAGACATAGTAAGCTAAGAAAGAAGATCATGAAACAAGAAAAAGTTGAAGAAGAAAGTAGTAGGAGCTGTAAAACAGGACAACAGTGAACCGAAAAAATATGGTCTGTAACAAAACAAAAAGCTATTCTATTTTAACAAAAAGAAAGCCTACCTAACCTTTAGCTCGGGCCCTCACATGGTCCCCCTGGGAGCGCTAATTCCCATAGAGACAATATTTGTATCCCCCTGAGGGGTTATCTTAATTATTTGAAAAAAAAACATTAAATTGGTGATACTTTAGTTCAACACTTTGACTGCGACGTGCGCCACCGGTGGTACACGGAGGTAATTTTCACAATGCTGCTGACCGACCAATAGTCGCAAACTCAATTTTCATAAATACTCAATCAAAGCTAAATGAAGGCACGATCCAGTTCATGCTTGGTATTTTCCTAATAGCTTCCTACAAATGACTTTAAATTTAAGTTCGGTGTTGAACTTGATATTTAATTGCCGCAGTCAAAGTGTTAAGCCTGTGTAACAACAAAAAAATGTTCCCTGCAGAGGCGATGAGTTATTTCAAGCCTCCTTAACCAGAACAAAAGTACTTCAAAGAGCAAAAAAGAAGGTACCCTATAATGTTGAAATTATTCAAGGTACGGGGAATCTGTGCACAAGGTATGTTCGCACACACATTACTCCCTGCGATTAGAAACAAGTTATGAAGGAAGGCTATGAAACAACATAAAAGTTGAAGAAGAAAGTTAGAGGTGTTGAAAAACAGGACAGCGGAAGCAGATAAAAAATGACCCGTAAAAAAGCCTATTCTGTTTTAACAAAAATAAAGCCTACCTAACCCTCAGCTTAGGACCTCACATTGTCCCCTACTAATTCCCATAGGTACAATAAATGTATCCTTTGAGAGGCGTTTATCATAGTTTTTTAGAAGATACCAAAAAAACTAATTTCTGGTGTAAAAGCCAGCGTTTTGACTTTCAGTTACTCGAAAGCACTCATCAGTTAAAAATACAACAGAAAAAGCTCAAGCTGACTTCTGAAACGCTCACCAAGACCCGAGTGCGTGACGACATCTCGCCTGGTTCAGAAATGGACGCACCACTTAAATGAGCGTCATATTTGTCACATATATCCAGAAGCGCTCAATTTCCACTAGTCGGATAGAAGTTCAGGACACTAAAAGGAGCTTTTCAGATGCGGCTTGTTGCAGACGTGTGCGACGGTGAATGTAAAGTATTAGGCAAAGACAGCGTGATGGACGAGGCTTTATCACGGCATCGTGTATCAGACTGGAGTCCAAAAACCGCAACGGGCCAGCATTTCCCCAAATGAGATGAAATAATAGTTCCACTGATAAGCTGCTCCTATGAAGAAGAGAACGCAACTCTCCTGGAATAATCGGCCGCTAGCGACTCAGCAAAAAGAGGCAATTGAATGAAGGCGGATAAATAATAATACGAATAACGTGTAATGATGCAGGCAATTAACCGGCGCCGGGACGATCGAAGCCGTCTGACTGGGCAGCATCTCGTCACTACCAAGTAACAGGACCTTCCATAATCATTATCCGAGCTCATGACCTAATCCATCAAACTTTAACAATCCCATCAAGTCCTATCCATCAATTACACCATCCACTATTGCAGTGGCCGCGCATCGAGATGCGGCAAGCCAATCCGTCATCCATCACTCTGGAGTGCTGATGACGCGAACACTCAACGCATTATTACTGCCCTGCACAACTCGTCGGTGTCGATAAGGATCCCTTATGATTATACCACGTCGATAAAATTAACCTTATAGTGTGATGCCCAAATGAAATACACGGTTGATCCTCATCGTATTTTCGACAGTTGGCGCTCGAGTTAGACGTCATCTTATGCGAGCTGCAGGTAAAACTTGTCTTAGTTATTCAATACACATGACGCTTGATTCAAGTTTTGAAAAACTGGAAAATTCCAAGGGTTAATTTGTATCAATACAAGATGAAGTTCGCAGAAGACGGTGGAGTAGAACTCAAAGATCGGCTGTATCTGGACTCTGACCAGAACGCTTTCTTGTGGTTTCGACGGCGACCATTGGCTAAGGAATAAGACAATTCAAAGACAATTTTATTGAACACAATTTGAAGTGAAACTGGAGAGTGTCCTCGAGGCATCCAAAACATGCAAACGTCCTTCCCTCTTGCTCATGTGGTGAAGGAAGAATGTCACGGGCGATTGCCTGGAAAATTTGAGTCAAATGCTTCAATCAAGTGCAAAATTAATTGCGCGCATCACGTTCGTACAGAAGAAGCATGTATTCGAAGAATGGGCGATAATCCTTATTGTTTACCATAACACCAACTTCAGAGAAGCTCACGAACGTGCTGGGCTACTTTTATGTTATTTTGGACCACAAAATAATGTTGGAGTTTCAATTATTTCATTTAGCGCTCACTAAAAAATTTATTCTCAACTGGCACCTCCCTAGACACTACTCAGATTCTACACGAAGTGTTCGACCTGGTAGTAACAAATACGTCTGAGGGTACGACTAGAAATGAAAGTTCATTAAACCTGCTTTCTATAACGTGCGATGTTTCACCCAAATTTTGGACTAGAAAGACTGGTTCGATCCCACTCCAGCACATGCTGTATTTTCATGGGAGTTCACGCAGCTTATCTTGTGATAATTTGACGATGAGATTTGAGGAGAAACTTTCAACTGACAAATATTTTAGAAATCGCATCACTGCAGCAATGCCGTCCTTAGCGAACTAATGAGCAACACAACTGCAAGACAATGCTGACGTAAAGTAATCAGCACCTCACAATCACTAGTCCCTGCTGACATAAAGTAATCAGCACCTCACAGTCACCAGTCCCTGCTGATGTAATCAGCACCTCACAATTACCAGTCCCTGCTGAAGTAATAAGCACCTCACAATCACCAGTCCCTGCTGAAGTAATCAGCACCTCACAATCACCAGTCTCTGCTGACGTAAAGTAATCAGCACCTCACAATCACTAGCCCTGCTGACGTAAAGTAATCAGCACCTCACAATCACAAGTCCCTGCTGACGTAAAGTAATCAGCACCTCACAATCACCAGTCCCTGCTGACGTAAAGTAATCAGCACCTCACACTCACCAGTCCCTGCTGATGTAATCAGCACCTCACAATCACCAGTCCCTGCTGATGTAATCAGCACCTCGCCGTCACCAGTCCCTGCTGATGTAATCAGTACCTCACAACCACCAGTCCCTGCTGAAGTAATCAGCACCTCACAATCACCAGTCCCTGCTGACGTAAAGTTATCAGCACCTTACAATCACCAGTCCCTGCTGACGTAAAGTTATCAGCACCTTACAATCACCAGTCCCTGCTGACGTAAAGTAATCAGCATCTCACCATCCCCTTTCACTGCTCACAACTAATTACTAATGCACTAATCATTGCTGTTAATTAAGCAGTTATACACAATCACTACTCATTGCTGACGTCAGCAAATCAGCAACACACACAATCACAGGTTATCCCATTTCTGAAATTGCCTCGTTAGATGAATAGCGAATGAGCGGACATTAATTACTCTCATTCCTTAAAATCAAAACCATTCAGCGCTGCGCATCAGAAGCCGAAAAACTGGTGAACCCGTATAATTATCGGTGTACACGTGCTCAACGACTGTAACAAAAGCACTTTCTACACCAGTTAGAGGATTCTCCACATTTCCGGGTAATCGCGCACATTCTCTAGGCCGGATTACAAGAAGAATGAGTGCCATGTTGCAGCCTCAGATGGGCAGGTTGCCAACCTTCTCAACGTCAAATACCTAGACACATTCTTCCTCTATCGAACTCAGTTTTTGCGTCGTCAGAGAGTAATTTTTCCGTAGATTAAATGAAGTAATTTTCCGATACACCGGTCACAATTTGCTCCTAGGACGTTTATCAAGTACAGTAACAACGGAGTCTATAAACTGCAGACTTTAAGTACCTTTTTTGGACCTCGAAACCATGCTGCCACAGTGCTCAAACTGCGGCGAAGAAATTGACGGTTCGGGGTCAGCATCTTAACAAGAATCTGAGGGTGAAACCTTCACCATGACGCTAAATTGCCGTCCCAATTATCGACATGAAATCGTTCACATTTGCCGTAGCCGGGTAACTTTATTTTCAAAGGATTGTTGTAATTTGAGTCATTACGCGAGGCAATTTCATGGGATTTATCTCTCACAAAAGGATTGTTGTAATTTGAGTCATTACACGAGGCCATTTCATGGGTTTTATCACTCACAAAAACTTGCGAACGTTGAAATTGACGACCGGAATATGATTAAGGAATCATAATTGTGAACTACAGCAGTCCTACCATTTAAGGCAGGCAACAGGTTAGTTTTTATACGCAAGAGGCACGACAATAAATATTCGGAACGCTCTTTAGGGACCATTACGAACTGCAAAAACAAAATAGGTCGAAATTAGTATCTTAGTTACCATGTCAGAAAACAACAATTAGGGAAAATAAACACATCTGAATGCGGTATCGCTTCTTTATATAAGGTGAACAAATAAAAGCGCTCCATGAAACATTCGAGCTTAGTGTGCTGCCATGCACGTCAAATGAAAACTAGCAACATTTACTCGGTATTTTTTACAGTAGGATTCAAATTGCACTCTAAGAAATCATGCGGCAAAGTACTTAAATCTGAAGTGAATAATTCAATATCAGACGCAGAAAATTATTTGAAAATCCTCTTTGTTAAAATACAAATATCGAGCAAGTGTGCTGAAATAAAAATAGCTAAGAAGCTCCCGTTCATTTCAATGTATGGGGCCGAATGTTTCTAATGCACCACCATCGATCATTGAGAAACGCAGCGTTCTGTAGAATTTCTTTCACTGGAGATGGCCGACGCGGCAAATGCAAACAAGATTCAACTTTGTTGAAACAGTTTTCAGAAATCTAAGAAGAAAATACCATGTACGTTGGAGACACTACACTACATCAGTTACAACGAGGAGATCTAAAACGAAGAGAAAGATTGAAGGCTTTCTCTCTGTTCAAGTTACGTCACAACACTTTTGTCACCTCGAAGAACTGAATTCAACTTCAATTTTTCCAAAATTCCGAGAAGTAGGGATTCCCGGTATTTTCAACTGCTTGTATCCAACATGCCCTTAATCAACTCAACGAGAAAATTCAAGTACAAGTTATGTCACAACACCTTTGTCACGTCAATGAACTGAGTTCAACTTCAATATTTCCTAAATTCTAAGAAACTACGATGCGGATGCCCGGTATTTTCAACTTCTCGTATCTAACATACCCTTAATCAACTAAACGAGAAAACTCCATCCCAGGCGGCAAACAACAACAAACAACATCGGCATCTACGGATGCTTTATTTCCAATTGAAGCATGATACATATCACCTTTTACATTGGTTTTCAAATGCCTTATAACTAACACCAGGACGCCATGACGCTTTCCCCCGGTCAAAGACCGGTACCCATTTCAGACACCTGGGTAGAGAGGGGTATTGTGCTTAGAATCTTTCTCCTATACCCAACAGAGAAAATCGCCACCTGCGCTGAGACTCGAACCCGGGTCTCCCCGCACGGAGTCAGGTCCGCTACACACACGGCTATGGCACCTAAGGTCCACAAATTCTGCAGACAAGACAGGTTAGCAGTTTTATGATTGGCTCCGGAAGGGTGGGCTGACAGAGAAAGTCTGCGCTTGGGAAAATTACTGACACGTAGGAGAAAAAAACGGAACTTTGTTCTATACTTACCGATTTATTGAATTAAACACTAGGCTTACGCCAAAGAATGGCGTTGGCACTTATGAACTACAATACAACATAAGATGCAAGTTCTTCGCGGGATCTATGATTTTAATTACACTTGAAAATTGCTTTCTCAAGAGGCAGAACGCTTCTTCGAATTCTATATCAGTAGATTCCTTCCGACACTGAGGAAACTCGGATTTGTTGACGGAAAGTCACTAGTAAATGGCCATCGCGCTCTTCAGCCACTTGCAAGCCAACACCAAAGCGAGTAGCGACTGAATGATTGGTTATAAATTAGTTTTAGCCTCCCAAACCACAACAAAGATGTTCGAAGAGAGGAAGGATGAAGGCCCCATTTAGTATGGAGTTAGGGAACGTAGAATCTATGAGCAGGGGGGAGCTCCCGCAAGCAAAGGATCCAGTGCGCTTAGAAACAGCAAGTCAAGAAGAAAGGTTATTAAACAAGATAAAAGTTGAATAAGAAAGTCAGAGGTGCTGAAAAACGAGACAATTGTGAACCGAAAAAATATGGTCCTTAACAAAGCAAAAAATATTTTATTTAAACAAAAAGAAAGCCTTCTTAACTTCTCAGCTCAGGATCTCACATGTTTCCGTTTGCGACTGTATACGATGTAGAACTGATCAATTTGTTTTGTGAAGAGTGTTCATCAAAGTTTTTACTCAGATTGCACTCGTGTGCAGTAGGTATTTCGTTGATGAAAACGGTTTGTCGATGTTGTGTAAATTTGCATTTATGTACCCGAAAGTATCGTATTTGAGGAAATGCACTACACACGCCTACATGTCAAGCCTTGTTTTGCCTCGAAGCATTATCATTCGCTTTGAAATCTTTCAAGACGTCGAGAAATGGAATGCTGAGGTGAATTCCGTATCTAAATAATAGAGAGTCCTGCAGCCAGTTGCCTCACAAACCGCTTCACCTCAAACTCGCGGTCAGATACAAAATTTGCACTGTTGCTCTCGTCAACTGTCATCCACGCCAATTTCCTACGCCACTTTTTCAAACTTTGCACACTTTTTGGACTTCTCAAACTGTCATCCATGTCAATTTCCCCCTATACTTTTTCATAATTTGAGCATTTTGTGCACTCGTCAACTGTCATCCAAGCCAATTTCCCACGTTACTTTGTCGCTCTATTTTAAAAGCCTGTTCCAATGCAGAGCTTTGGAGTGCAATGACATTTGCTTTGAGACTGTAAGATTCGACTTGTATACAGTTTGAGTGGACTTAGCCGTCATTAGATGAGGGTGATCATGTCAACACTAAATTTTTAATCGATCGCGTTTGGTCGCGACTAAAGTAACATTTTCAATAGGATTAAGGAATGTAGGCTCCGGGTGTTGATTTATTACAAGTTGTTGACGATAAGTCCGAGTATTGTTGACGTAGATAAATTGTAAGCTAGGTTGAGCCTCCCTAGCCACAAAAACTGCGTATATGTTGTATCACGAAGAAACTCCGCGGTCAGTGAACTACAGTTAACTCCTCAAACTGATCAAATGTTCCACTACCAGCCCACCAATGATAAAAATAGAGCATTTACTCCACATGTCACCCAGAAGGAACAAGGTGGGAGCAGTAAGAAGAGTGATCGCATTTGGAGCGTATTATGAACGGCGGGTTACAACGGACGCCTTTCACTTATACAACCTCGATGTCTTCCGAGTCTAACTTCTTCGCCCTTGCATCTAGAATTTTGGCCGCCCATCTATAGCTTCTGTACTGGGCGGCCTAAAATAATAGATGCCCCGCCGATAAAATTTGATTTGGTTCTTTTATACACAAGACGCGTGAGCGTCCAGGGACGGTAGCTGCAGTAGGCATCATCGGTGGAGGGAACTAGAAGAGGGCTTTCCTGTACTCTTCAACCTTTAGGTGGAGTGAAGGGTGAGAATCTTCAACTGACATTCGTACTCGCTCAGAACGCGTTGCCTTCTCATGAAGGGAAAAAAATACTACCGTCTTCACGCAAACGCTTTGAGCTGGTTTGAATCTTAAAGAAAAATACTTAAGGTTGATTATGAGTTTGTTTTAGCCTCCATAACCTGGTGTTCCCATAAGAGGGAGGTGGAAAGTACCATTTAGTATGGAATCAAAGGAAAGGAGAATATCTGCTCAAGGCGTTGTTATGGTTACTCATGGCTATTAACGATCTACAATCCAAAATAACGCTACGAACATGGAGATCCGACTGGTGAGAGGATTATTTCCATAATTGAGTACCAAAAGCACCGGGCTGGAAGTACAAGGAATTTAATCATCTTTGCGGACCTTAAAGTATCAGTAAAACTCTGCTCTCGAAGCTTCTACGGCCTAAACAATCGCGACTAAATAATCAGTGAGGATTCAAATCAGTCACTCATAAAATGCTGACCTTTACCGCAAATACGCTTCACCACAAAAGACTTGTCTGCCAACGAGATAATTCCGCCTCAAAGTTGAATGTTCGCAACAATTAGTTCAGAGTCTAATCATCCGCATTTCGACCTCTCCAGGTGTATTGTGTTCAGTCGAGGAATTCTCATTATGGCGGAAAGTAGAAATAATCGATTTTAATTAACCAATTGTTCGTAGAAAAGAAGACACAGAGAATGGAGAGAAAAGAATGAGATAATTGCTTGAGTAGTTAAAGCTACCAATGCTATTTTATAAACGCTATTTTATAACTCTTAAAATCGATGGTTATATATGCACATGAAGAGTGACTTTTGAATGATATTATAAGGCCACGCTTACCAATTACTCGTATTTGCTTACCATTTGCATTGCTTTTACTAAGCACCAACTCACACGTCACTTATTTAATGAATTTATTACATTTACCCTTATTAACATAAATGTGATCTCATTTGGGTAGTGGCAGCTACAGTTACATTTGATCTTCACGACGAAAAGAAATATTTGAACAAAACAATATTTTGAACTGCACATTAGAATAAAAAAAAAAAAGCACCATTTGTTTTCCTATTGATAATCTGACTCAAGAAATCATGTCTTCATTACTGAATGATTGGAAACTTTTACCAGGAAAGAAAGACCTGAGGTCGCAACGTCGATGATTCCTTACGAAAGAACAGAAGGTCGTATAAATACCGAATGTAATGAAAACTGAGATCCAGCACTCACGACAGCGTGTCCTCACACATTGCGCAAAAAATGTCAAAATTAAAAGAGGTCTTCGGCACGATGAAGGAATGATAGTAAAAAGTGCTAAAATAAGATCAGCAATGAACCGAAAAAGAGGGTCCGTAACAAAGCCAAAAACTTATTCTACTTCAACGAAAGTTGAAACTCACCATGACTTCACATTTTCCCCTGGGAGCGCTAATTCTCGCAAATGTATATATCCCCGAGAGTAGCGAAATTTAAAGAAATCGGATTGATGAAATTAAAGGTGAAGAGAGATGGAATTTACGACAAAACATGTCAAATTCACCACTAAGAATGGAAGACTTTGAATTGCGTTACCAAAAGACCAATTACTGTATCTGTGAAGAGAAAAATGCTAAGAAGCTTTTTGCATCTCCTTTAATTTAGTACACAAACCTAACATAATGTAAAAAACGGTTGTATCTAACAAATTTTAGAACAGAATAATATTTATTAATGAACAAAGCAGCTTATTCAGGAGATTCAATTATGTGGTCTGACACGGATTTTAAACCCGCCTTACGTCTTATATTATTGGTCTTATCGTGAGATATCCAGCATTCATCAATAAATGAATGCAGTTACAACACCACGTATTAATGGTTACAATTAAGTTGAAAACGAAAATAATAATTAAACTCTTGTGATAAATAACTTTACACCCCAAATGCTAGAATATCGTGCAAAACATTATCGCAAAGCCTCCTTAATGTCTGCATGAGATGGTCGCGAGCACTCCAAGTCAAGTTGGCAATTATAATCAAAACAACAATCCCTGTAAAATTCATGCCATTGATATTCGTATTCTCATTAAAGCAAAACCTTTGTTCCAGCCTTTTGCCAAAAAGTTCTGAATAAATTTTGAAGCATCGAAGCACAATTATAAATAGATCAAATATAACCAAGTGGGATGAACAATCGGGCTTGTGCAAAAACCTATTCCCCTAAGTGTATTTTTTCAATTTGATTGACAGTTTTTCAAGCACGTTAAATATCTCACTGTTGAAAACCTTCAACCCTAGTAAGTTCAAACGAAGTGAGTTTCACGTTAGGTGAAGAGAAAAAACATACACCAGCTGATGAACTTTAAACACACCAATAATTATTTTTACACAAATGTTAAACTTTTTGCACTCCCCAAGAAACACGATGAGACATTCTGCACTTCGTGTCGTGGTGCTCGACAGTGCAAAACTCGAAAGTGCAAAACTCGAAAGTGCAAAACTCGAAAGTGCAGAACTCGAAAGTGCAAAACTCGAAAGTGCAAAACTCGAAAGTGCAAAACTCGAAAGTGCAAAACTCGAAAGTGCAAAACTCGAAAGTGCAAAACTCGAAAGTGCAAAACTCGAAAGTGCAAAACTCGAAAGTGCAAAACTCGAAAGCACAAAACTCGAAAGCACAAAACTCGAAAGTACTAAACTCGAAAGTACAAAACTAGAAATTACAAAACTCGAAAGTACCAAATCCCCAAGTGCAAAGCTCGCACTCGTTAAAGTAGAGACAAGACTGATGCTCGCTAGCTGGCGTCGGGATCTTCACTTTACCGAATGCGAGCTCAGCACTTTCTAGAGCCCAGATTTGAAGCGCCGTTTGTCCCTACCTGCATTTTAGGCTCCGTAAAAAAGGCATTAACTTCAAGTCTCATTATCTGAAGCCTTTAAGCGTCTGCGGCTTTGCTTAGTGGCACCACAATGCACACACCTCGCACCAATAGCAGCTGTTGCATCGAAGTACAAGGTGTTCCAAGTCAATGTTCGCAGGTAAACAAGAGATTTTTCAGTGAATTGCAGCCACATCGAATTTAAATGTCTGGATTACTTTCGAAAGTAAATTTGCCAAGAAATACTTGCTTTTCAGTTCCTAAAAATAAACTCGGATCGAAATCCGACGCTCATAACTAGGAAGATTAGAAGATCAAGGCTGCTTTTCGACTAGCGAGTGCATCTCTATTTGGTTTGCGAAGGATATTTTGAGAAATATTTTTAAATAATTCTTAATTTTCAATTACAAGAAGTCAGCATTTCGTGGCTATCGAAAGGAGAATAATTCATGTGCAAAATAAATTACAACACTAATAACCCCTCACATTAATAAAAATCAAAGCGGCCTTCCGGTGACCTGAAAATAAAAATTAGAGTCATAAAATAGCTAATCTTTTTCTGCGCAATGATTTACGACCAAAGAGCAGATTATTATACTGCATTTTAAAAGCACGGAGGAGTTCATTATGAAAGCGTATGCAAATCAATTAGATTATGACAGTGATTAGAGGCGGCCAGATTTTTATGGCAAGCGATGATAATGTCAAAGTCCGGGGGCAGGCTGGGCGCTGTATGCCTTCAGAGAGACGACTCGGAGGCAGCAATTTTGTTTTTGCAGCGACCGCAGAGATGCCGCCGCTCTGACCGATGTCTTAATATACTCCGCCAGGCCGGGCTGGCACACAGATGGTTACGCTGTGGTAGCCAGCTTCACAGCTGGTCTCCAAAAATGAAAGTGAAGCAAATGCTCAGCTACGCGAGCGTTGTTATTGTACTCTGCTGTGAAGTTAGGCGCCGTGCTTTACGGTGCGAACACAAACAAGGTAACCGAGAGCCATTATTTCAGGTGTTGAGTGCCTTTTGTCGTCCAGCCCCACATTCGCAGGTGAACACCACGTCTGGCTCGCATGGACGGAAAGTTTGCTGCTCTCCGAGTAAAATCATTTGAATAAAGCCGCAAAAAATTCAGCGGATGTTGACTTGAAGTGGTTCATGAGGTCCGGCGGTCACAGGTCGAGCGCTTGTCGTAATTTGTGTAGCTTAGAAAAACAGCCAAAACATTTTCGCAGTGCACAAAATGCCTTGAGAATCTGCGTTTTCTCTCCGAATTGCACCGGACAAGCTGATTCTGAAGGAAATATGGCTTTCTTTGTCGAGAACAAATGAAGATGAATTGCACTTAGTAGGTGCTGAAGAATGTTTTTAAGATCTCTGCTGAGAAAACTGAAGTCAGCGACACACAAACCTTAACTTCTGGCAAGTCTTTGGTCTGTCACGAAAAAACTGCTAAAAAAGTAAAGAAAATTAATGGCCAACTAGAAGAGCCGTTCTCTTCTTATCAAGAAAACTGTTCTCAAAACTAACCACAAAACTAGAGAAGGTCGCTGTGCAAAGTCGCGATAAAGTTGAAGCATAATTTAGTCCCTTCAAATATACGAGTAGGTGAACGCGTTGACTACGTATTGAGACACAGGTGTACTACTAAGTAGATTGGTAATTTATATACCGATTTAAATAAATCGCAATTCAATTATTTCACGCCGTTTTTAAAATGCATTTTAGCAAACGAAGTAAAATATTACGGTGCAATTATATTTTTAACACTTCTCAGAAGATCAGATTAGTTTAGTCGTAAGTTTTAGCCTCCCTACCCGCAGCAACAAGTGCGATCCAAAGAGAGGAAAGAGGAAGGCACCATTTAGTATGGAGTTAAGGAAACGCGGAATCTACGCAGAAAGGGCATAGAAACAGTAAGTTGGGAAAGAAGATTACGAAACAAGATCAAAGTTGAAGAAGAAAGTAGTAGGTGCTGAAAAACAGGACAGCAGAGAACCGAAAAAAGGGCGGTCCGGAACAAAACAAAATCCTATTCTATTTTAAGAAAAGGAAAGCTTACCTAACCTTTAGCTCGGGCCCTCACATAGCACTTCTCAGAAAGAATAGAAATGTATTGGAGCAGTAAAGTCCGTTTTTCAATTCTGCACGAAACTTAACCGTGCAACCGTAAACAACGTGTTAAACTGAAGGTTAACGTTAACCTCCATGTGAGCCACCGGTGGTACACGGAGGGAATTTTCATAATGCTGCTGACCGACCAGTAGTCACAAACCCAATTTTCATAAACACTCAATCAAAGCTAAATGAAGGCACGATCCAATTAATGTTCACCATTTTCAAAATTGCTTACCACAATTGACTTTAAATTTAAATTGAATATTGAACTTCAGTTCAACCCGTGGCGGTAAACGTCTTAAGGAATAATTTTTTTCAGGTTGCGCATGAACCACACTCGTTAACCTTCAGTTTTTCAGGTTAAAAATATCGTACCGTTGTGACTGAGACATGTGGCCGGATTGTGAAGTAGCTTTCGTCGTCGTAGCGGTGTGACAAAGAAAACTTACGCTGCCAGGTGCCTCGCTACGAGGTGCCTCAATTGCTTGAAAACCAGATCCCAACAGCTTTTTATAATCGTGACCGATAATTTCGGTGAGATATTTTGATAAATAAAAATTTTTAATTTCTCGACATTTTTTCACAGGCATAAATCCATCAACGTGACGGACACTCTCATATTAGAAAACAACTAGCGTAGCGATTGCTCGTCTCCGCACCATTTCGTTCAGAAAATGTAAGAACACGTCTGCAATGTACTTTCTCATATAACGGAGTCTTGCATCACCTGCAATGCAGAGTGCGGGCAACATTCCAGCGCTGGCATCAGCTCGCAATGGAACACCAGTCCCTGACACAATGGTTCATCTCGTGACAGTTCAGGCATTTCGTCAGTGTCGGTATGAGTTGGTAGTAGAGGACCAGGACAAATTAGAATGAAGATAGAGCACTTTGACTGCGACGTGAGCAGTCAAATAATGTTGGGGTCCCGCATGCCCACTTAGGGAGTTTTAATAATGTTGCTGACAGACCAGTAGTCACAAATTCAATTTTCATAAATACTTAATCAAAACTACATGAAGGCACTATCCAGTTCATGTTTACTATTTTCAAGATTGCTTACTATAACTGACTTTAAATTTGAGTTGAATATTAATCTTAAGTTTTACCGGCCGCAGTCGAAGTGTTAAGCATCCCGTGTCTTTTGGATATTGGCACAGCCTATTTGGTTGTAGTTTCCAAATCGGATTTTTTTCAAAAGAATGATCTCTTATTCCTAATCTAAACATTTTAATTATCTACAAAATCGAAGTCCTTCCAAGAAGCACGTCTGTCTCGAAATCACAAGGCACCCAAAGTTCTAGTTTAACTGAAAATGACCGATGATACGGAACATCTCAGCAATTTTCAATTCTAGGAGGCATGCGGGACCCCAACACTCCAGAGGGAGGCATGCGGGACCCCAACACTCCAGAGAGAGGCATGCGGGACCCCAACACTCCAGAGAGAGGCATGCGGGACCCTAACACTCCAGA
>JACJUY010001604.1:59820-91054 GCA_014220935.1 Platorchestia sp. MABIK
GGCATGCGAGAACCCTACACTCCAGAGGGAGGCATGCGGGACCCCAACACTCCAGAGGGAGGCATGCGGGACCCCAACACTCCAGAGGGAGACATGTGGGGTCCCAACACTCCATAGGGAGGCACAACAGACGCGCTGTTTCAGCTTTGCTCAGCACACACGCCTGACTTGCACTTAGCGCTTCAAGTACATGGGAGTAGCCTAGCCGACTGTGCTGTCTGTATCTGGCATCTCTCTTCAGGGGAGAAGGTCCGCGTACTGCAAATTTGAAATTTTCAAACATGTAATCATGACATGAAGTTATGAATATTCAAGTGCGTGCGATGTAGGTTTAATTATTATGCATCTCATTTCGTTCGAAAGCGGTCCAAGTTCGCTTTAAAATATATTTCCTATTTCAACAAAAGCAAGACCTACCTGATTTTCCGCTCAGAACCTCGCATTCACCTCTGCGAGCGCTAACACCTATTGATACAGTAGTTGTACTCCATGAGGG
Source organism: Platorchestia sp. MABIK (assembly GCA_014220935.1). Classification (NCBI taxonomy): domain Eukaryota; kingdom Metazoa; phylum Arthropoda; class Malacostraca; order Amphipoda; family Talitridae; genus Platorchestia; species Platorchestia sp. MABIK. The sequence goes on from JACJUY010001604.1 coordinate 60,317, forward strand.
AGTATTTACGAAGAACTTTTATTTAATTTCATTTCATCAAACATTTCATAGGCGCCAGCTTCATGAGAGCAATAATGTACCTCAATTCTCGCAAGTGAGACCCCGAGGATCTTCATTATTTTGAGACCTTAAGGATCTTCATTATTAATGAGACTTCATTTTTGCATGTGAGACACCGAGGATCTTGATTATTTTAACATTTCCTGGGCGCTAACTTAATTGTGAGTTGTATTTGAGGATGCTGATCACCAACATCGTCTCTCTTCAAGACAAAGTAACAACCGCGTCAACCATCCCGAACCTGCAACAGAATTATTGCGACGTGCTTGTTGTGCCGGACCCCGGCAATAGTAGCGAATTGCAAGACGTGCAACCATCGTAAACGCCAATGAATGCTTGGTAAATAGGCAAGATATAATATTTTATTAACTCACACAATTTTTACAATGCTTGGAGGATGTGTTCGTTGGTGCTCTTCTTTTCCCTAATCTTGAAGTTACGTTGAAGGAAGTGTTAGGTCAATAATTTTCCTTGCTATTTTCGGACAAAAATGAATGCTTGATTCGAACAGCAATTTCAATTCAATTTCCGAACAACACTGTAGCCTCATTTTTTAACTTAGCAGAAAATCCTTTCCGAAACAAGAGCACGAGGTGTTCAGAAATCTTGATCTTACCTAGTTTCAAGATCACAGAAGAAATATTTACTACACGCTAAGTTAAAATAGCTGCTAATTTAACTTGAACTCTCGGATAAAAAATGAGAAACTTCGGTCATAAACGCTCACGAAATTGTGACTGAGCTTTGAGAAAGTCGCCCTTCGCTTAAGACACTCAAAAAAAATTTCCTTCTTAAAGTCAAATAAATTATTTCTTTGGACCGAGAAACACAAAGTACAAAAAGGAAACTAGATACCGTATATTTTCTGCCAGGCTTTATAAGTCAGATCTGAGCTAGCCAAACAGCGACCACAGAGTTTGTAGTTCAGAAATGCTGTCAGCGACAATGTTCAAATGAGCTGCACGCAATTCTCTAAAGAAATCATGTTCATGGAGCTCGCTCTCCGAGCTTATTTCCTCACAAAGCTCATCTGAGTGTGGTAGTGATGAGGGCTCCTCCAAACAGTAAAAACATCGCTCCTCAGTTTGCACAACCAGAATCAAGTCCTAAAAAACGTCGCTCATCAATTAGCACATCACCATAAAGTCACAACAAACGTCGCCCATCAATTAGCACATCACCTTCAAGTCCCAACAAACGTCACTCATAGGTAAGCATAGCATCCCCATCAAAGCCTAATAACGTTGCTCACCAATTAACACATTAACATACGAGTATAGTCCCAACAAACGTCGCCCATCGCACAACATGACCATCAAGTCCCAAGAAAATCTCCCCAGTTCCCATCAGCAGCCAACGCTCCCTGACCAGGCCCGACAATCGCGCAATCTTCGACCAAAAAAGCTCAACCTATCACAACTCTAGAACACCTACAAATGAGCGCCCTAAAATCTTGTACCACAACTGATATATGAGAACATGATGCCAAGCCTAACCTGAATTTAGTACTGAATCAACAATGCTACTCACAGACTCGACGCAGTTGTGCTCCAACATACGAAAATGCTGTTTTCTGAGCGTAAATTCAGATTATCAGACCACATGCTTCATTTATAAGAGTAAGTTAACATCGGTTTCTTTGTTCTTCCCGCCATGTAGGGGTCATACGAAAGAAATTCTAAAACTCTTGATTGGGAAGTGCCTGTTACTCTCATGTGAAGAAACAAGTCTTCTTAGCCAAATTGAATTTAGGATAGAGTAAATTCTATTCGTCTAGCAACGAATAAAAGACGGCGAAGCTATGGAATTTTTCATAAGGAAATACAGTGCCAGCTAAATAAAACTGTTCAAGTTACTGCAAACAATAAATGTTTCGCGCGTAAATTTGTCTCTAACTCCACATCAAAGTAACGTAGTACTAATTCGTCAAGCCTTCGAAACACACAACATTTCGCAGTAACTTAAGAAATACTTCAACTCAAATCAACGCAAATTTCTGGAACAATGAAGTGAAAGCTTCACCACGGCTAACTTTGGTGACCCGAGGTTTGTGAGTCAACAACTGGTCGATCGCGTCATTAAATGAAGTATTCAACCTGCGGTCACCGAGAGCCTTGAGCCAGGCGCCTCTGACGCCTTCAAAATCAAGGAATATCGTCTTGACTTATTGAACAAGCGACAGCATGAGAGGTCGGTCTGCCAGCCTTTCAGACTTAAATCACTCACACACAGGTTCTGCGCGGCAGATTTCTCCTCTTGAAAATTTCATGCAGTCAAAGCAAGGAAACTGTAAAACGCGAAGCTTACGCAGCTCATGCCTGCCGCGGTGCTACTCGCGGTTGAATGCTATTGGGACGGAATTTCTGACGAGGGACGATGGGTAAATGGTAAATTTATTCTTTGGTGGTATTGCTGGGTCTTTTGTGAACGCGAGTTTTGTTTCTTATGTTTTACATTATTTTACACATGGGACATTGAGAATCAATGAAAATCAGGATTTTTTTATGATTCAAACTTTTGACAAGCAGGGTTAAGGACTGACAGTGTCTGAAACTGACGAATTTGCGACATTGACTTTAGAGACTATCAAGAGGAATGTTTGAATTTCGAAACACTGTTAAAACAAATTACAAACATACTGTGTATGAAAATAGTGTTAAGATAACCAAAACATGAAGAGCATTAATCACTGATCACGGTAGTTCTATCATTCAAGTCAACTCATTAGATTAGATGTTGCTTTAAGTCTCCATAACCGCAACAAATGGGTTCTAAAGAGAGGAAGTCGGTAAGCCCCAGTTAGTACAGACTTAAACGAGCGCGGAATCTACGCACAAGGCGCATAAAAACAGAAAGTTGGGAAAGAAATTTCATGAAACAAGATGAAATTTGAAGAAGAATGTAGCAAGTGCTGAAAAACACGACAGCAGTGAACCGAAAAAAAGGACAGTCCGTAATGAAATAAAAACCTATTCTATTTCAACAAAAGGAAGGCCGACCTAACCTTTAGCTCGGGAGCTCGCATTTTTGCCCTGTGAGTTATAATTCCCACAGATGCAACAGTTAAATTCCTCTGAAGGGTCAAATCAACTGACTTTGATGAGAAAATCGTTTACGTGAGAAATCTCAGATTTCACCATAGTTTAAAAACACGAGCCAAACAATAATTTCTATGGCTCATTTTATTTACGTTTTTGAAACATAAAATGAGCCATGGAAACATCGGATTGCACTTCGCAGTAAGTTGCCCACAAGGTCGTCACGGCGAGGTCACGTCTATGGCGAGAGTTCAAATGGCGCGTAGCTCCGCGAATATCGAATATCCAAATTGCGCTCAGACAAACGAGTATGAGCCCTAACAAACAGATAGCTCCTACACAATGTAGACTCATAGTGCTAAAGTTTTAGCTGTAACCGAAGCTCCTCGTTAAAATTGAACTGTAAAATTTGATACCGAAGTAATGAGACAATCCACAAAATACTCAACACTGAACCACCAAGTACGGGCACACACAGCACAGATACTCCAATCTCACACAGCTGCTCATCTCAACTAACACCCACTTCACATAACAAATCCTTGCTAGAAGCTGTGCTTCCCTTAATTTAACAAGACACTTAACATACGCAAGCAGAGATACAAGCACACACATACTCGAGAGCTTGCACACACACACACACAAGACACACCGGCTGGAGCGATGCGCCCACACCTCGCCTCGGTGCTGGGCAACTTAACTCGGTCATAACTCAGGCCGAGCGCCGTAAAGTGTCTTGACGGCTAACCTTTTGTCTTGTATGTTCGACTGCCTTGAACCCGGCGCAGTCCAGCCTTTTGATGGGCCCACTTGATGACTCTATAATTAGTGCAATCGCCTCCAGTTTAACATTCTGCGCCCGTCATAGGTATAAGCAGTCAAATGTTCGCCCATTTTACGGCGAGAGAACGGCCCCGTGTGACTTGATTGGAAGATAGTAAGAACCGACACAATGATACACAGCGCATTGTTTTTCAACCAACGGGTTGACATTCGTTTACATTGTATTTCTTGTGCTGGGCGGGCCCGGACAGATGTAAAGGCTTAAGCTCGTAACATAATATGACGGTAACTGCTTAAGTGCAGTAGTGAAAATCTATATTTGCGAGCTTATAAGCAAACAGTTCGAAAACTACGCGCAAACGTTAAGGAGTATTGATATTCGATATTCACGTGGATTTCTTTCTTGTCTTGTCGTTTTGGTTGGAATATCTAATTTAATCCAGACTGCAAATAATTGCGAATGATTAGATAAGGCATAAGAAATAAAATGCCTATAATAAATAGATGGTGAATTTACAACACCCTTTTCCATATTGTTGACATGGAATGAGTATTTATTGAGAAGTTCAAGGATTGTTCACAATAATTTATACTCACCGTATTCCAATGGAGAAAAATTCAGCAAGCGTAGTAATGCACCTCGACTAATTCAATAATAAGAGTGCATGAGTGGCATTTTTCTTTCAATAAGTTAGCATTAAACGGATTCAATGCATAACCATGAGAACATGAATGCAAAAAATTCTAAACTCAGCAATATATTTCGAGACACTCAAGAGAAATTCTACATGTTACTAGCTCTGGCTTATGAATATAATTCTGAAGAAAAGAGCCACCTGCAGGGAAAATGAGTCTGGAAAATTTATTTTCAGAGACCAGTAGTGTGAAATGCCAAAATTCCAATGAATAAAACCACGCGCATTGTGCAACCCTCAAAAATGAGCACAGTACCCTGTATCACCAATACCAAACAGGACAAAAGCAGCATGCCTAGAAACTTATTCAAACACTTCGTCATGACCTCAGCCCAACGTGGGTCAAAGATTACCCATAGAGTCACAGCTCGGGAGAAATCGTAAAGAAATAATCGTATGAAGATGAGTCACGCTGATCGCGTTAAACACTGCGATTGTGTGAATCGTGCGGAAATGAAGGCGATAAAAGAATGGAGATAGCATGTAATTTATGCCTAGAGGTTTTTCAAACAGGTGACGACCGACCAACTGCTGCACGGTTCACACGGCGCGCGTGCCAGTATCCAATGAAGCTCCAATTGAGAGATCACTTTCTAGGCGCTCGGCCGTTCTTGCCCGGCCTCCAACCTTCCAGTGTTGGTTGCCTCGGAGTGCATGTTTGTGCGGCATAGAAATCCGCACGCATGCAGTTTTTGCAACTCATCCCGACTCTTCGAAGTCTTTTCGACTAGAAAATAAATCATTTTCAATACAGTATGCTTCAACCCACGGATTGCAATACATTTAGTTCTTTAATTTTAGGGTTCTCGTTGTGCTAGAACTCTTAACGCTGCAGTTTCAGCGTTCTATGGTTTTGAAATTGTCTGCTATGTCGCTCCAGCGTTCTATGGCTGCTGAAACTTTTAACTCCGCTGCTCCAGCGCTACGTTAAGGTTGAATTTTCCATTCGACGGTTCTAGCAATCTATAATAGTTGAAGTTTTCAGCCTTGCACCTGTGTTCTACAAAAAAATATTCAGCTCTGTAGTTTTGGCACTCAAAAGACGATGGGAAGAAATACGCTACCGTCCAGGACTAGCTACTACAAACTAGATGTAAGCATCGCTGGAGCAAAAACTTAACAAATGCTACTCACACCTAGTAAATGATAACAAAAATTCTTCTTTAAGGTGGAGTCAAAATGACCCCAATGAATTTTGAACTTAAATAACTGTAGGCTTATCCATATGCGAGGCTCGTATTTGAACGTGGCTTTGTGACGCTTCCTAAATAACGAACTGGTTAACCTTGGTGCGCTTTTTTACTTTAATAAAAAGGTTGTGGCCAAATTGACTTCACGGTGTAAGTTTGTTAGAAATAATATCGTGCATCCACGGGGAAAAAAAACATTCCTTACATTCAATCGATTTCTATCCGAAAACAAATTGTGAATTGATTTGAGTGTATTGCTCCGAAGAATAATAATCTAATTGCAACTAAAAAAGTTAATTTCCGTGATACCTTTACGTTTCGCTCAAGACTACGAGTAAATGCTCAACGTGAACTCGTACGCACAAGCCCATGACCTATAAGGAAATGCGAACGCCACAGTCGAAGGTGGATCTCCATATAATATCAAAGACGTCTAATTTCCTCATTGCCTTTCTGGTAGCCATGATGCAACCGGCGTACCGTCGCTCGGATCAGAGAGTATGGCTCCGTGAAAGGCGCAATCAGTATCATGTGTTCGGACATGGACATATTCGGAGAGGACTGCGGTCCCATGCTCAGGCCACCATGTCAAGGTCGGGCCCGTCGCTGATAAATAGAGTGACGCGCGCTCACTATAGGAGACACCTGCGACACCTGACAGACCTTCACGACACAAGTTGAAGCTAGAGGACGATGGGCATCAGGTAGTGCCCGGTGTTTAAATTTTAATGTGGTAACCTAAACATCATATTTCCAATTTCTATTTGATGCTATGCCCAGATTTTGTGTCGATAGATTATTTTAGGGTCTCGCATTAATCATTCGTTATGCTATGTTGAGTGCTCATTCGTTATAATGTCCATAAAACAATCCAATTCATAGATTGGTTATAAGTTAGCATCAGCCTTCCTTATCACAAAAAAGATGTTCAGATAAAGGAAGGATGAAAGCACCATTTGGTATGGAGTTAATAGAACGCAGAACCTTTGCTCAAGGAGCGTTCCCGCACAGGATCGCGTACGCATATGTAGAAACAGCAAGTTGAGAATGAGGGTTAGGAAACAAGATAAAATTGAAGAAGTATGTCAAAGGTGCTGAAAAACTGGACAGCAGATGACCGAAAAAAGTTCGCTCCTAACAAAATAATGAACATTTTATTTTAACAAAAAGAAGGCCTGCCTAACTCTTAACTCTGGATCCTACGAGTTCCCTCTGGAAGTGCTAATTCCCATAGATACAATAGTTGTTTGTATGCCCTCGAGGGGACATCGCTATCTAACTACTTCGCAGTAGTTGCATTTATAATCTTTTCAACTCTATGCATAAGCTGTACTTAGATGACTAAAATCACAGCTGCTACTGCGAAAAAGCTAGGCTGGGTTGTCAGATGTATACGAGCTCTGTCTCGGCTCTGTTAGAAGACCACCTGCTGTGCTGGACCTCATGTGACACAGCTGTTGTGATCAGTTTTTGGAAAAGCGCATGCCTGAACTAAAAACTGTGAAAGGTCTTTTTCCAGGTGTGCCGACAAGAACATACTATCAATACACTTTATTAAAGACGATGTTATTTTAGCACTTAGCCTCTAATGTGTGTTGTTCGTTGATTTGCTTCGTTTTATTTACAAATGTTTTGGTAAAATGTTTTAGGCCCCTGACCCGAAGTATACGAGTTGGCGGAACCAAAGCATTGAGAATCACACCCACAACACCAAAAGTAATTCCATTTGATGCAACTCCATCACATGGAACCATCATTCGAGCATGTTGCACGGTGTGTAATCAAGTGTGTGATGTATCAGCGACTATGGGTAGTAAAAAGCACAATATACTCCGATCATACAGAAACAATTTGAACGATTTATTTCCGTAAGCAATTTTCAGTAAAATTATTGCTTGGAACTGTTACAATGAACTGGTTTAGATATAACTACTTGTGAGCCCGAATAAGTTCACTACCTTTAGCCCTTCTGAAACGCTGTAAATGAAAGTGACGTACGGTGTATACGCAAATTGTAGGTTTTCAACATCTTCTGTGTATCAGCTTACTGCATTAATCACTCAATCACACTTGAGAACAGAGAAATTAACTGTTACCTTCCATCTGACGACTTAGCGGTGACCGAAGGCACCATCAGCTTTTTGAAATCTTTAGAGCATCGAATAAAAAATATACTCTATATTTCTCAGACAATGGAAATCTTTATCAGAGCTGATGACGAAGCAGGCTGCAAAATGTTGCCCCAAAAATTGGCATTTCAGAAAATTAACACTACAATGAAACTTTCGGTCACACAGCGTGGTACAAGAGCCAATTTAAAGTGCTGTACCTATGTGAGGCAGCTGAAAAGAAAGAACTCACGAAATTATGAATAACTTGGTAACTGTCGACCACACCGCATTCCCCCAAGGTGGAGGCACGAACACATAATCGAAATTCCGCGCATCAATCAACAGCTCCACAGAAACGTCAATGCACCCGCTCATAAAGCACTCGGCTAAAGCATGCAGTGAAGTTCAACTTCAACGAAATGAGAACTAGTCACAGTAATTTTCTCAAAATCACAATAACTATATTTTCGTATTCATCCTGCCTTTGTTATCAGACAAATAAATGCGAATCATAATTTTAGGCAGACTCAGAGTAAATGGGGAGATTGAAGGTAATTCATACTTGAACTTGACGTAATAAAACTGTACATCGAAGGTTCGAACGAATCTATATTTTAGAATTGGAAAGTGAAGCTGACCAGAGAACAACAGAGTCGCATTTTTGGAACTGTGACCCTCAATTCTCTCTATATTACCTTCCAACACTCTATAACATGAAGGAACCCGGTACATCACTTCTCTACGTGATGCAAGGATTTGCTTTTTCGTGCCTCTATAATTGAGAGGTTCCAAACTCGGGGATGCAAAAAAAGTTCAGGAAAATAATAGGACATAGGCTATGTGTTGGCATTTTTATTTCAGGGGGTTCGAGCTTCGAATGAAATTTCTTTTGGGGGTGCGGGACGAAAAAATGTTGGGAACCCCTGTTCTTTATTATCAAAAAACTCACTTCACTTCTCAATGTCGTACAAAAATTGAGCCTTTCACACTTGTATTTTGTCTAGGAACTCCCCCCATCACTTTTCTACGATGTTAAGGAACTCCATCCTTCACAGAAACACGCTACCTCTTCGCTTTCGAACACGTGTTGACGAAATATTCGTTACTTAGGCGAGCAACGCTTTCACACAAGGCTGAGATCCGAGACGCCCCACAAAGCGCACCGCTGCCACTTGGCTCACAACGTCACAAGTCGTTGCTGGCTCTGCTGCGCAAACTCCAGAAAAAATGTGCGCCACCTCCAGAAAAAAATGTGCGCAAGAAGATCATTTCACTTTGTTCACCAAGAAGAATGTTTTCGAGAGTAACATTACCCACTCCTCTACATTTGCTGTAAGAAGACTATGAAGCTCTGTTAATTTGTGCAACAAATAAAACGAATTTAGCTGCGTTGAAAAGAGGGCTGAATACGACTGTGAGTCAAGACACCCATTTGGAGTAAAATACTAAACCACAAGAAAATCAAGAAACCAAATCAACAAACAAGTAGCACTGTCTGGAAAATGTCACTGAGACGATTTGTTCATCAGTTCTTACATCAAATAAAACACAATTGACCTATTTCATGCATATCGCACGTGAGTACCTCATAAAGCTTACGTATTCCTTAGTTCTTACTCTGAATAAAACACGACTCGCCTACTTCGAATATCTCACACATGTGCACTTTAAGAAGCATGCGGAAAACCAGCCAGAAGAATAAACCTGAAAAACAAAACTCAGGATTACATTTTCATCTGGACGAACGAGCCAGAGGAGAACCAGGCAGGCAGGCGCAAGTTAAGCCGCTCGCTGAAGGTGATTTAAAGACCTACATTTGCATGGCGAAGTCTCTGGTGTACGAGACGAAAGAGAGAGTCAAAAGAGCACTCGGTAAACAAACGGTGTGTGTGTGTGCATACGCTTACGACTTAACTTATGCAGGCACCGACAGCGCGGAGACAGGTAAGGTGAGCACATATATTTGCAGTGTTGTATGATTAGCGTCCTGGACGCGTCTTGTGTGGCTTCAGACATACACGAAAGAAACGGGCTTCGGGCTCATCTCCATGCGCACGTCTGCAATTAAGGTAGAAAGCGCAGCTTTAATTCATCCTCTTGTATTTGTTTTGCATCTACGCAGGCCTTATACGCCTTCTAAAACCAAGCTGGAAAACTTTAGCATAAACTAAAAGACGTGCCTTCGCTTGGGTGCTGCCCGTCTTCCTGTAGTAGTACGGTCAGTACGAGATGGAATTAATGTTTTACGTTCCTTTGAAATTCGTGTGCTTGTCCAATCTAGCTTTTTCGCCGAAACATTTATGATTCTAACGACTCGATCCAGAAAATATGTTTACATGGGCGACTAAAATCATAGATGCACCAGCGAAAACGTTAGACTGGGTGACTACGCAGCGGCAATGTCTTAACTTCGCAATGAAAAGCATAAGGGTAAATTTCTCTTCGAAGATGATGCTGAGGCTTCGGTTAAATACGATGGGCAGTTAGCCTCTGCAATTGCACTTCCAACAAATTCCTCCCCAACAGCGTCAGCGCCTGACTCCAGCACCCTCAGGAGGCAAAAACTTTGAAGTATGTGTCACCCTCAAAAATTACTTCCGTAACACAATTCTAATTCAGGAAAACTCTACAAGAGATTAAATTATGAGTTAGTTTCAGCTTCCCTAATGTGTTCCCAAGAGAAGATCGAAGAACGCCACATATGATATGGAATTGAGGGAAGAAGATCAACACATGAGTGTGTTCCCAAGACAAATTTCCTGCACGTAAAAAGAGTAAGATTTAAAATTAAACGAATAAGTTTATGAAAATAACACAGAAGCTGAAAAAATTACGCGTGTTGAAAAGATACAACAGTGATTCGAAATAACTAATACGCAAAGCCGAAAACCCTGTCTATTTCAATGGAAGGATAGCTTACCTTACCCTCAGCTCTGGACGATGACACTACAAAAATAAAACTAGAAATCCCATTGGGACGTTCAGAATTAAAACAAAGTTCAAAAATAGAATTTTTGAAATAAATAGAACCTGAAAGTAAATCTCAGCCTGAACAACGTTAGCTTGGCTCAAAGCATGAAATAAGAATAAGTGTAGAGATATCAGCTACAAAATTACAAGATAATTCACACAAATAGTTGCACCCGACAATTTATTGAATGAAGTAACACAAAACATTTAGCAAGTCCATTAAAAAATTCGAAGAAAATATTGCGCGATTTGCGTAGGATTCTGATCATAAATTCTAATGCAAAACAATTAATTGATTAGAGAACAATTCCCTGATTTTTTGTTGTTGTTGATGCTATCATTATGCAAACGCATCAAAAATTAATCCATATTTGATCATTACAATAATATATTTAATAGCTGGGAACGTAACATGAAAATAAGAGAACCATCTGCACATCTACAGCGCAACGCTTATCAAGTTCCTCTTAATACCAAACTTAAAAACTTATTTTCAACTAACAACCCACTTCTATACAGCCTTCATTTTTGTCATTCATTTAGGGTTGATTCTGCTCAAGTTATTTAATGCTTTAAATAAAGCATCTACAGTTTCAAGGTTTTATCAATTTACTTTGTAATGAAAAATTATAGTTTCCAGGGTCCGTCTCTCCCTTTGTTTTTCTGTTTGCTCGCAATCATCCCTCCGTACTTTAATCAATTTGGAAATGTCACCGCGACGCTGAAAAAATAAAATTTCGATTGGGTCGATAATTTGGTTAAATTCAACACAAAATTTGAAGATGCAAACACGAAATACTCCACGACAGAAAATTGTAAATTTTCCTAAAAGCAAGAGAAAATCTCAAGCGAAGTAGTTACTTGCATTCTCTTTTCTCGAGTTTCTACGAAGTTGTGATATTGCTAAACTCGAGACTGTAAAACTGCAGCTATTCTTATGCTGTAAATGGCATCTTGTCTTATGATTTTCTTTAACCTTCCCGTCTGTTGTGTAAGATTCTGTTAAGCCAAATTTTCTGTGCAAGGACTACCGTCCACCCACGGCCCGCCCACTTTGCTGTTTAGGAGCGGACGACCCAGAACTCAATGGCAATATTAAAACGGGAGGCTATCCGCACTTGAGCTTATTAGCAAAATCTGTCATTTTTTACCATTTTTTACGTTGAAACACAGATGATGCGTTCAGATTAGTTTATAACAGGATAGGTTAGGCTAAAACAGAAAATATTATGTTACAATAGGATGGCATAGGTTTTGTAAATAAAGTTTAGTTTCATGTAAATTGAAAAATATTCAATACATTCAAGTAATTCTAAATGAAAAATATTATCATTATAATAATTTTCATATTTCAACATTCTATAGCCACAACATAAGCAATCTGAAGAAAACGAAGAGAAGGGTCATTTAGTGTTGGACCATTGGAAATGAGGTATCTGCTTAAAGGTGTCCCACACAGGATATCCTGAGCATAGGAACGGCAAGTTGGGAAGGAAGAGGAAGGAAAAGACAAAGAAGCGATTGTGTATCCATGAGAAATGCAGATACACAATAGGCTGGAAATACAATACACCAAAATGTATATTTTTAGCTGAGGTGACCTAACCACAGGACAGACAAACCCAACTGACCTATGCGTATTGTCTATCCAATACCTCCTGACCCAGTCTAACTTTTTCGCAAGAGCATGCATGTTTTTCGCCGCCCAAGTAATTAAATCGCTTGGGCGGCGAAAAACATGCATTCTCCGGCGAAAAAGTTAGACTGGTTGAGGGGAGAAGAATACATGTATGGTTTTCCAAGTTCACGAGCGCTTTCACTAGGAGAATGCAAGTTACAGAAAATGCATGGCTCGAGGTACCTTGCTCTGAATGCTTCAAGCGAAATCAATGTCTCTGTTACAAGCCTAAAAACTGCTTTCGGAGAACATCAATCCTTTTCATACCTCCATCGTATAACCTTTGCAGTCTAATCGATGTCCAGACATTATCAAGGAGAAGCCACTTAGCAAGATGTCAGTCGTCAACCAAATTGCAGATCTGTAATTAGACGGCGGCGCTGTTCCTTCTTTAGAAACATGACCAGGCCGCTGTGAACATCTGGTGCTGAGGACTGACAGTCGCACCTTCTCAAGGTGAACTCTCATGTCGCCGTGTTGCAATGTTCCCATCGGCCACAATTTGCTCCTACGTTACAGTTTTTTAATTAGAAGTTAATCGAGGACGATGGCTAACGCTTCTGAAAGAAACACGAAATTAAAGCGAATAGGAAACGAAATTGTGCCCATCGGGCACAATTTGCTCCTACGTTTGAATTTTTTAATTTGAAATTAATCAAGAAATCAAGGTTAACGCTTCAGATAGGAAAACGAAATTAATTAAGCCTCAGTTCCGAGTCATTATATCAATGAAAAATGTATAGTACATATTCTGAAGACAGTTCGTTCATTCGGTTGGTGATTGGTGCAAAGTGAAAACATAATGAAATCCACAATTTGCTAAAAAAAATTGAAACCATATAACTAACCCACATTAACTAAACACACCGTGCGCAAAGCTCTCAAAACGCTCTCTTTCTACTTCAGGTCAACAAATATTTTCAAGGAGGAAAACAAAGCAAAAATTTGCAGTTTTCATTAAGTGACACTGTAACACATCGAAGTTGCACAGGTGCTACACAAAAAGATTCTCTGAGTAACAATTTTACAAAAATCGAGCGTCTTTATTTTCTCGCCCATGCAGCACCTCGTTCTCGTGGCCAGGGGAGAACGTCTAAACCCTCGCGTTCTTCGACAATTTTAGGCTAGGAAAAACCCTATGCAGTGCGGCAGAAAAATAGAAAAACAATTCACAGTCCACTACGAGAAAGAAGGATTCAAGTCGCACTAAAATATACACAGACACTCTTTAACCTATTTACACAGACACACATTAACCTATTTACACGCACATGCACACATGCGCTTCAAAAGTGTTGTGTATGAACACAAAAGACGGAGGCAGAAGCCCTTTCTCCAGCATCGCGGCAGCGTGTCCGGGTTTTTACGAAGACATCAAGTACGTCTCAATTAGGGCGCAAGTGGCGGTTAGCGCCGCTCTATTCGGAGCTCGTACTCAATGTCTTACTTGAGTGTACAGGTCGCGCCAGTTGCCGGTGATTGTTTATTGACGCACCAAAGCTGGACAAAAACTCCCATCGTCTCCAGCGCGCAGACTGTCGCTTGAAAAACGCGATGCGTGTCGCGCATGCGTAATCGCAACGCGCTCGGCCAGACGATCGTAGTGAAATATTTGCAGCAAAATAAGGTTGTGCGAGAATTTACGACTTGTTGCTAAGTTAAGGTGTTCCTAGACATAATGAAGCAAACGGAAATTATGTGGCAGAAAGTTAACATTTTCATGCGTCTGCCGTTGCGCCATATTTTTTGAGCCAGATGTCAGAGCTGGATTATTGATAAAAAAAACTACACGACATGTGGTGCTTCTCCTTGTAAAAATAAACAAAATATGAACATGGCAAAAGCACACTCCAGGCAGACTGATGTTAATGTACAGACCTGTAACTACCAAGTGTTCTTTTGTGATCCAACACTGTACTACACACTATTTCATAGTGACACTGTACTACACTTTACTCCGTTGTGACACTGTACTACACTTTACTCCGTTGTGACACGGTACTACACCTTACTCCATTGTGACACTGTACTACACCTTACTCCATTGTGACACGGTACTACACCTTACTCCATTGTGACACTTCACTTCACACTCATTGAGATGCTTGCTGACATAGCACTCGATAGTGGCATGTATTTCTCTGCGTATTCAGATCACTGAGGTAGAGACATGTGGAGGGGTTATCCACTTGAGTGTATAACATACACAGAGGTAGAGAACTATTATAGCATTGAGGTAAGTACTTAACGGGAAAAAAAGCCCATGTAAAATCTATAATAAAGCACACGCACCTAAATGAAACAGTTAGAGTAAAGAGGATACAACGTATACATCCAATGCACTGCCGCTTTCTCATACCTTCATTAAAACCTGTTCCAAGTGCCTGCGAACGTCAGGAACCTATGAATTTAAAAACAATTCAATGAGATGGACATGTTTCCAGTAATGTAATTTCATGGCTAGTGAATTCCTGAACGCTGTCAATCTTACAATCGCAAATTGAATGTTCTCACAGTTGGGTCATCTTGGAGAAAATGAACAACTTTCATCATGTAATTTGCGGAACATTCCGCTCGGAATTGTGAGGTTGACTGACAGCGGTGAATAATTCACTCTCCAGGGAATAAAAAAGCCGTAAAATTATACCAACCGCAGGTAGAGGACATCGACGCGCAAAACCAAGGATCGTCGGCGGGAGCCTGGGCTGAATTTTCAAACCATTCACGTTGTCGCAGTGGCAGAATTTGCAAGTTCTGCTAAGTACACGGCTACGCTACGTGCTTGTACGTAGCTTTCTTATTTACGGCTTCCTTATTCTCTGGAGAGTGAATTATTCCCCGCTGTCAGTCAACCTCATAATTACAAGCGGAATGTTCCGTAAATTACATGATGAAAGTTGTTCATTTTCTCCAAGAAAACACAACTGTGAGAACATTCAATTTGCGATTGTAACATTGACAGCGTTCAACAATTCACTAGCCATGAAAGAAGACCAAGTTGACTTAGAAGTTACGGTTCCAACTGTATCGACGTTAACTGTTTCAAAATCCAGCCCCTGATCCTCGCCAGCGGTTGCCGGGATTGCATTCCTCCCCCTGATTCCCTCCTAAACGACCAAACTGCTATTGTGATATTTAATTTGATTAGAACTATCATCCCTGAAATTTAAATACTTATTTCCGTTTGCAAGATTATCCCTACTACGAGTAACTCTTTACTTAAATTCCTCTAGTTGAGATTTTACTCTAGCATCACAATGTATTTGTAATATAATTACTGCTATGCAGTGCTATTATTACCGGCGTTTACAAGCGCGTTCGTCTCCAGCGACCACACACTCTGTAAATGCACATTATTTCTTTATTTTTTCACCACAGCATGTGATTTCAACCACCCTTGTACAACTTTTGTACAGCGCTGCTCCACCGAGGCTCAAGAGAAAAAGTACGACTGGAATCAGTTCCAAGAAATGAATCGCAAGCCTATAAGCAAGATAGACATCAACGAAAGATTGATACGAGAAAAATGAGACGCACATCTTCCCTTCTATTCATTTTTACAGAAAACATATCTCCGATTGTCCATAAAAATTCCAAGCAGATGTTCGGGCTGGACACAGCATGAGGGGTTACTAGCGACTGAAAATATTGTAATCAACGTAATATTTTGCTGTTGATGAAGGAGGGGGTTACTAGTGACAGAAAATATTGTGATTAACGTAATATTGTGCTGTCGATGAAGATCCACGGTAAGGAAGATGTTTCAGAGTAAGCAATCTTCTATTTGCCTCGCTGTTCTTACGCGTGGCAAGAAATATTATCGCGCTTCAATGCACGGTGTCCGTAACGCAGTACTGCATCTGTCACACAGGAGGGAGGCAACACATGAAGCGTAAACACAACTTAATACGTTTCCCGCGTATCGGCCATGTGTGTATCACTAGGAAAATTAGTAATTCACATACCGGTATATATGAATGACATTTAACCTGTTTTACGGCTTTATTTTAAAAACCTTCTCAAAGGAGGTAAAATGTTATTGTGTAATTGTTTTTTCATGTTCCTAGGGAGGATAAAATTGCATTCGAACAGTGAAATCGATTTCCAGATTCTGCTACTTAGAACTTACCAAACCAACCGTTAACAACTGTGGAAGCGCGGTGAACGAGTTGAACATTTAACTTGTCAGCGCCAGGAGACAGTACGGCGCGACTAAATCCAAAACTGCCATTTTAACGTGAAGTTGAAACCGTAATGACACAAAAAGAGTTTCTAGATAAGTTAGTTTAATTAACCCTCCCTAACCACAAAAAAGGCATTCCAAAGAGAGGAAACATGAAGGCACCATTTAAGTATGAAGCTAAGGGGATGCAAAATCTGTGCACAAAGCATGTTCCCACACAAGATACCCGGCGCATCGAAACAGTAGGTTAAGAGGGTTGGCTGTGAAAAAGGGTAAAAAAGACTAACAAAACCTTGACAAAACGAACAGCCGATTTAATTTCAACAAAAAGGCTTTTTTAGCTTCCAGCTCGGGACCTCACATTTTTCCCCTAAGAGTATTAATTCTTATAGATCCAAGAGTTGTATCCCTCTGAGGGGAAAAGAGTTATAAAATTGTGACCGAGTGTTTCCTGACTGAATTCAAGAGCACATATCGTACTTCCAGAACGTAGACTAGTTTCCGCTTGTGGAATGACTTCACAATTCTTCGACCGGATAAAACTTTCAGCAAAACGCAAACGAATGAGCAGAAATGCTCACGATCTCTTGCCCAGGATTCTAAGCGTCTTGCATACGTATAGAAAGGCAGCGTATTCAGTCACCGCGAGGAAATCAACATGCATTGCAAGTTGCAACATACCTCAGAATTGGAGGGGCACCTTAATTATCGGAACATAAAATGGCGGAAATTGAGTGAGCGAACTTTTTTGGGACCGAAGACACATGGCTACGCGATAACCTCCTTTCTATTTGGCGAGCATTTTATATTCGATAGGCAATAATTTGAGCAGGAGATGGCCTAACAAAAGACTATGACCGGCGTGAAGCTACAAGGTTCTAATTTTCATGTCTTCTGTATATAACCTGGCCATCCGAAACAGAAAAACAGAGGAGCATTGAAATTATAGCCCGGCTGCCTCCCTCGAGATCTCACTTTCGCCCTCGACGGCGGCGGCTTCTCGATTGCACAAGCAATGCGCTCACACGAAGTGAAGCGAGTGCACCGTAGAATATTCCTAAACGGAGAAAGTGACCGATCGTAACAAAGAAAACATAAAAAAACGATGGTGCTTGACGGCAAATTATGACCGTTCGAGGTGAATTTCTTGCGTAGAATGACCAGAAATGAAGCAAATACTAAGCAAGAATGAAGTACATACAAATATGGAAAACTGAACAGGGGACAAGTAATAATAAGTACTTCAGAAGAGTGAAGTAAATGCTACGCTGCAATAAAGCCAATACTGATATGGAACCAAACAAATTCTAAGCTGGAATGAAGCAAACACTATGCTAGAGTGAAAAAGCAACAAGGTGAAATACTAAGCAAAAGGAATGCAATAAATGAAGCCAAATCAACACCCTCACGCAGTGCATTGGTCATGCCGTTCTAATGAACACTGAGTGGCAAAACGTCGCAGCTATTGGTACAAAATAATCATAATTTTTACATAAAAGCCGAAACAAAAACATCGTGCTATGTGCATCGTTACAGGCTTTCCTACAGCAGATGGCGGGTTATCTGAAACTGAGATGTTATCTGTAAATGTTATGGATTTATTTCTCTGCTAATGTTTTCTATGCCCGTCAAAAAAGACGGGATCCAATATTTACCTTTTAATAAATTATACAGATGTCGATGATAAACAAATATATCAATCCTACTAGTACGTGCGATACTAAAATATATAGATAAATAAACAAACAAAGAGTGTTATTAGGCAAGATTGTAAAATTATACGAATTATGAACTCGATAAGAAAACTTGAGGTGCAAAAGATCAAGGGTGCATCCACTCACACTCATGCGCGTATTTTTCTTGCCTGAGAATTCAATAGTTTACTCGTGACTTCAATTTCAGTCTGTATCTTACAGTGATGCACAATCGCACCAGCTGCAACATTTGTCTATAAAAATGTTCTTCTCGAAGTTGAAAAACACCGGTGAGGCAGAAGAATGAATCATTTGCTGCAGAATATTTATTGCACACACTCTGGGAGTAACGCAATAGCCAACGTATTTCAACATCAGTGAAACACACTGGCGTGCAAAAAACTCAAGCCATTTCATTACAGGCACTCTGCGAAGAGCTCAACAACCACCGTATTTCAATTTCAGTGAAATACACAAGCGCGCAAAAAACCCAAGTTTGTAAGTCGTTGACGGCTCGTCTTTTTCTCGGAGATTAAAAACGCTTTCGCACAAAAGTGATGGACTGCAGGTGGCTATAGATCAGGCTCCATTAGAAGCGAGAGCTTGACCTGAGCTCAGAAGTGTATACGTCACCGAGATGCCAGCGTACGTCACTGGGATGCTCCTTAATTACAGACCTGCGCTCTGCTGCACCAGCACCGCTGTCTCTCCTGACACACGCCTGCCTCTGTGTCTGCAGGCCTGCCTCGAGTTGTACATCTAATGCGAACTTCAGGTTGTACATCTCATGCGAACTTCAGGTTGTACATCTCATGCGAACTTCAGGTTGTACATCTCATGCGAACTTCAAGTTGTACATCTTATGCGAACTTCAGGTTGTACATCTCATGCGAACTTCGAGTTGTACATCTTATGCGAACTTCAGGTTGTACATCTTATGCGAACTTCAGGTTGTACATCTTATGCGAACTTCAGGTTGTACATCTTATGCGAACTTCAGGTTGTACATCTTATGCGAACTTCAGGTTGTACATCTCATGCGAACTTCAGGTTGTACATCTTATGCGAACTTCAGGTTGTACATCTTATGCGAACTTCAGGTTGTACATCTCATGCGAACTTCGAGTTGTACATCTTATGCGAACTTCAAGTTGTACATCTTATGCGAACTTCAGGTTGTACATCTTATGCGAACTTCAGGTTGTACATCTTATGCGAACTTCAAGTTGTACATCTTATGCGAACTTCAAGTTGTACATCTTATGCGAACTTCAAGTTGTACATCTTATGCGAACTTCAGGTTGTACATCTCATGCGAACTTCGAGTTGTACATCTTATGGAAACTTCAACACATTTGCACACGGGTGCAAGAAATTCTAGTTGCTGCCAGATATTCACAGCTTGATTAAACAACGTATCAGTTAAAATAACAGACTAACTTTCGTTCGTACAAATCAACTAACGTTCATAGTATTACGTTCGTTCAAATAACGATATGTACAGCTGGAGAATTGACCGTATTTCTTCCCCTACATCTGTTGTCAAATCAACGCAGGTGCTCTGGTCTCAACAGGGATATTGGTAGAGATATCCTGAGCTAAGGTATTTTAAAACGATTCAGGGAGTAATCTAACAATAGCTCAACATATTTTAAACTCTTAAAATAATCCATAATCTGAAACACTCTAGCACTGTAAGTAGGCTGCACATGAGCGATAGACCTATTTTTCCAGAAATGATATTTTCGACCACTAATTCTTGATGAAACAACGTGCAGACAAATAATCTAGTAAAACCCCGTCATATTTTAAACGGTAAAGCCACTTTAAAATCTCTGTTACCCTGGCAGTAACCTACACGTCTAAGTACGAAAATTCAAACCATTTACCGCGCAACAACATCAACGGTGTTCATGGGGGGCGAGTGGAGCTAAGAGAAAACACTACTTTTATATCATTTTCGTGTCAGCCGCGCCCGATAAAAAACACAAGAGAGCAGTAAATTGTGGATATGCAACATACATTTAACTTCATCATTGGCTATCCGTGCATGAAAGTTCAATTGCAAGCGATTACCCAGATTGAATGTTCTCCTAAATTATGTAGCGAACAATGAAGCGCTATTTTTTGTGGTGAAATTGATTTGCACTTCATTTAATTTGACAAGGCATTAATTTGATGCCTCGCATTTGTTAATTTGGGGCGAGACGTGCGGCTCAGCGGAGGGCAACATGCGGAGCAGTGCAAAGCATGTGGTGCGAGCAATGCAAACGATGCAAGCAATGCAAACGATGCAAGCAATACAAATGATGCAAGCAATGCAAATGATGCAAGGAATGTAAGCGATGCAAGTAATGTAAGCGATGCAAGTAATTTAAGCGATGCAAGCAATGTAAGCGATGCAAATGATGCAAGTAATTTAATCGATGCATCATGCAGTTCTGAGACACAACGCGACATCGAAGTGAGTGAAGGAAAGCAACGACCCCGCTAACCGCATCCGTTTGTCACACTATCTTCAACAACCCGCTTTGTAAAGTTCACATTTGTCCCACTCGTAGTATATTTCTCCCGAAGAATCCAAGCTTCTATGAAATTTTTCTTGAATGTTAGGAGTTGCGAGCACGAGGAGGGAAGGTTGATGATAAATAATTTTCTTGATCTGCAGTGTCAATTTTTGGCAGCGTGAGATGTTGCATTTGCTTGCAGGAAAAATGAATTAATCTAAAAACGAGTTTCATTCTCGGTTCCTGAAAAACAAAACTTGTAATAGTAATGATCTGGTGGAAGGGTTATTTCCAAAAATGAAAATTTAAGTAATTTCAAACTTTTTTCGTGGTGATTTGTAAATTTGCCGCTGTACTTAATTTTCGGTTTTTGCCTAGTACACAGAACAAAATACGTTAGCACCAGTGCCTCAGGTCTGGTTGTGTTTAAATCGTTTTATGGGAAGGGACCCACCGGTGGTCACTGAGGGGATTTTCATAATGCTGCTGATCGACCTTCAGTCTCTAACTCAATTTTTTAAATACTTCATGAATGTTAAATGAAGACACGATCCAGTTAATGTTTGCTATTTTAAAAATTACTTACTACGATTGACTTAAATTTGAATTGAATATTGAACTTCATTTTAACCCTTCACAGTTAACGTGTTAACCAGGAAAATTAGATCTTATTAACGAAAATCATTGAACTTGCCAGAATGTTACTTTATATATGTACTGAAAGATTACCGAACGCAATTCGATTTGGAATTTAAAATGAAATCTCTTTTACAGGACCATAATACATGAATACGACGGCTCCGGGTTCTTGAACCTTTTCCCAACAAAAATGAAATCAACTCGCGTTTTTTATCTTAAAATTTGATCCTCATAGACAAAATTAATTTACTAGGGCTTGGTAATCATCAATAATGGGTGGATCAATAACACTCTAGTTTCTGCAATAGATACAAAACCTCCACTCACACACAAAGCTTTGAAAAGAGTGGGCTTATTGAGGACTGAATTTAACAAAAAATTTATTTCGCCTAAATTCTTTTCAAACACCTACGAAGACCAATCAACCTATACAAGTAAAACTGTTTCATGCAAAAAAAAATAATGAATAGATACAAACGATCATATACATCTGTTACCATTCTGTGCTCAATGGACGATGGATTATTATTGAAGCAACTATGAAATTTACCACGGAAGCCCCCACTCCGATGTGTAGCAAATACTGGATGAATTCACGCACTGTGAGCTTGCAACCGATGCAGGCATGGTGTGAAGCTCGTAAATAAATGTAGTATAATAGTTTGTTTAAGGTGCAGCTTCTGTAGCAAAGACATCTTTTCTAAAGAGACAGTTAAGTATGGACTAGGAAACGTGAAATCTATGCACAAACCCTCCCAAGATACTCTGCACAAAGAATCGCCGAGTTAAAAAGGAAGAGGAAGTTTTAATGTAAAAGGGATGGCGAAGAAGGCATGAAAATTGAAAGAAGTAAATGGGCACGAAAGATAGACCGGCCTATAGCTAAGATAGCCAACGTCGTCGATAAAATAAGTAACAAAGCCTACCTGGGTTACAGCGTTGTCCAAGAGCCCAATAAGCTAACATGAATCTACGGTGTACACACTCATAATTTCACCTCAGAAACTTCGAGGCGAAACTTTCACGATCTGTTGTTTATCCGAGGTGTTGAACACTTCACAACAACTAGACTGCTATTTTGCTACAATTTCAGTTCCTGGCTGCAACACAGTCATGTGCAGCCAAAATTGACTCATGAAATGAAGTGTCAGTAGCCTCCAGCACCTAAAATTTTATAGTTTAAGTCAGATGAACTAGCACTCGATTTGGAAGTTTATGAGCAAAGAAGTAGCAAAAGAGAAGAGAAAACATCATTCATTCAATATAAATTTGCAAACACTCTTTATTACATGAGAAATCTCAGCGAGGAAAAGTAAACGTAGTAACTCCTCAAGCTTTCAGATGCTTTTTCAACTCGAATATGAAGAACCTCCATAACTATGCTCTTCTAAGCGTCATTATTAATACCAGAAACGCTTCTATAGAAGCAATTTCAGGTGCCACGACAATTAACTTCACAAAAGATCTTCAGCTAACATTTTACATCAGTGTCCTCCTTGAAATGATTTTGTATGCCCAGCTTCCCTGTCATTGTTTGCATTATCTTTATGAATGGGGGAAAAGCTTTATCCTCACACAACGATTCGAAGCAGCGCTCAAACTTGGCAAGATGCGGTCGGGAATTTAGGAAAATATCCCTCAACGAAACAGCAGATGCATTTCATGGCCACATGGACAGCTGAAAACGTATTCTCGGTCAACTCGATCACAAAACCAGCAACAAGCTGTAGATCACAAAAGCAACACGCTGCCGTTTGAGGCTTAGCATTCTCAGTGCAAGGAAATACCAATCTAACGCAACAGACCTCTCTCAAGTCAGCCCTGGTCCTAAAAAGGAAGAATTGCAGAGATTGACGAACAAACATTCAGAGCCGATTGAACAGCAGCGCAATTCGAAACTGAACAAGCAACCCGTTTAATGCGCAGGTGTTTTCTCGAAAGATGAAAGCGGAGGCGCCAGAATAGCAATTAGGCTGAGGTGACTCAGCAGCGAAGCAATAAGACCAAATCCCATCAGAAGTTCCACGCCGCAGCAAAAGAACGAAGCTGAGCTACAAAGAAAACATTCCTGATTCTAATGCGAGATTCACGGAATTGCTGCCCTTTCTACTTCCCCACACAAAGGTTGCCTATTCAATTAAATGCGTTATTTACCAGACCAAGTCGATTGATTCAAAACAGCATTGAGGAAACTCTACCATAGAATTTCGCTCCAAAAATACAGATGCATTTACAGCTAATATTGACTACAATTCGCTCGCACGTAGGAAACACAGAAATAGTTTAACTGAGGATCATCACACTGATTCTAAAAGAAGAAAAAATGAAGGCTCTCTTTTGAAATTTGATGCACGATCAGACATAACACAGTACATGCCCCAGGACGTATGCACACACAGATATATATTTCTCAGGAAATATTTGCAGAGCTTCAATAATATTTGTGGCCAAATATATACCGCTACTTTGGACAGCACGTTAAGGTCTGTTAGACACACGAACATTAGAAGTCAAAGTAAGGTACATTAGGCCGCTAAATGATAATAAAGCTGCTACGATTAAATCACACAAAAACTAGTGAATGGGGCGATTGCAACGTTTAAAACTGAATCGTAAGTAACAACCACGTACAACACAACTGGTCGTAATTAGCAGCCACGTATAACACAACTAGTCATAATTAGCGACCACGTACAACACAACTAGTCGTCACGCACAAATGTAATCAAGTTGTCAAGGAACTTCATTCAAAAATTTACTCGCACAAAGTTACTTGGACAGTTTGAATAAAATACTCTGAAAGTAAAATTGTTCAGCTGAAAAACTAAATTTCACGGTCATTCCTATGATGTTTTTATTCGATCTCTTTTCTCCAAGTTGTTTGTGTAAATATAAGCAAGCTGTGATGCATGCAAAGAAAAGCAAGCATGGTTTTAATGCAAAAATAAGCGCTTCCT
Source organism: Platorchestia sp. MABIK (assembly GCA_014220935.1). Classification (NCBI taxonomy): domain Eukaryota; kingdom Metazoa; phylum Arthropoda; class Malacostraca; order Amphipoda; family Talitridae; genus Platorchestia; species Platorchestia sp. MABIK. The sequence continues at coordinate 84,822 of JACJUY010001604.1, forward strand.
ACGTGCGGCAATAGCTCAGAGATAAGGCCATTAACGAATCTCGGTGATGCTCAGAAAATCGCGCACTAAATTAAATAATCTCACGCAGAACACTTCGTCGATTTTATCCACCCCGAGATCACCCGTTCGCACCGACATTAACTTACACGGACAAATGAATTTAGACAAACGCGTTGGCTAAACACGAGAAACTCAAGCTCAAACTCGCCGATAAAATCGTTTATTTTGCACATAATTTCCGTAAGAGATCAGGCGGTGTCACCATCACTCTCGCTGCAGTGCAGGTAAACGGAGGTGTTCGAGGGCAATGAATTAAGGAGAAACACGAGCGGCCGCCCATTCACGGGAGCGTCAACACCGCGAGCAAGAAAGGCGGTCAAAACAAAGGTGTCGCCGCCGAGCTCTGACTGTCACGCGCTCGGTATACGGGTGCCCTAAAATGGGCTGCGGGGTGACATCTCGGACACCCCCACGTGCTCGTACAATGAGTGCATGAGTCACGCGAGTAACTTCTAGAAAGGACGTCCGCTCACCTACAGGATAATGTGATTATATATGATTACTATACATTTTGCTCAGCTCCTCTCCACATATCAGGGACAACAGCTAAAACATACAATTGCTGCTATTTGTAATTCTACGACTGTATCCTGTTGCATTTGTGAACTAAAGCAACACTCGGAAAAACTAATTGGTAGATCGGAAAATCTGAATAGTGGGAAAGGAAAAAACTGAATCCTGAGATCGGAAAAACTTTCACCCAGCCAGACTTTCTTTGGAGCACCGCACCGTGTTGCTCACACGAACACAAATAAGGAGGCACACATCAGCAGGAGAGTGCGAAATCAGGCCGCAGATGAGGTGTGCACACATCAGATCTGGGCAGCTCCAGTATCGCACTCACATCACACTGAGTTAAGCGGTGGAGACGCTGAGTTATTTCGAATAGTCCTAAATAAAATAGGAACATAGTGCAATGAAATGTGGTGATAGTAAATGAGGTATTTTTAAAATTGAGACATTATTACAGGTAAAATTCACCAAAAAATATTACATATCATCAATTTAGGAAGATAGAAACTCGTTCAAACTAAGCATCGCGAAAACGAATTTCGGCTTAGAATTTGAAAGTTCACGGATACGAAATAACGTGTCCAACAATGATAGTTGAATCTTGAGCATATTATTCCCAACATCTGTAAAAAAACAGGATGTTTAGGCAAAATAATGTTCAAGGTCACTAAAAAACTTGCCTTCACTGAAGAAAAAGATTCCTAAGTAATACAGCCCTGTAGGTAAATTAAACAATACAGCGGTCAAGGTAACAAAAAAAACACACCCTCACCGAGGAAAAAAGAGATTCTCAAGTAATACAGCCCTCTAATTCGCTGGAAAAAATCTCGGTAAACTAAAATGTAAATTAATGCCCGGTCGAGCGGGACACCATCACTGCAATCGGCAATTTAACGCCCAGCCAGTCAGTTGTCATGCACTTCTCGTCCTAGTTTTGAGTTTCTGCTAGAAACTGAAACTCACAGTTACAGTTTCTGCCTGCGAGCAATCCAAAAGCGTCAACTCACCGCTCGGCGGAGTCTCTGAGCTGCACCAAGACTTCACATTTCAATTTTCTAGCTCAAACTATCTAGGAGCACGCAACCCCGACGTGCTCTATTTGCTCCAAGACAAGTTTATTGAAAATTGTCACGAAACCCATGAGATTCCTTCATCCAATACGGACGAACGTCATGGCTTTGCCAACGGTGCAGCGCGAGTGCAATGGTGATTTAATGCAGCACCTCTGGTGCAAACTAAGCTTTGTAATTTGATGCAAACGGTAAGGAATTGGATGCAATTCATCGAAAAATACAAGAAAAACGAATGAAATATTCAGTGTACTCCCAGGGGAAGAGATTAGAGACTCGTCATCGACGGAGCGGTTTCTGGAAAATGACCAAAAATTAAAACTTAAAATTTAAAATTAAAAAATTGAATGTACAGATGAATGTACAGATGTCATTTCTATCCAGTAGAGTACAATATATTGAAACACAGCGGAAAAATTTGAGCCGAATGATAGAACTTATCAGCTGCAAAAGGCACAACGTACAACATCGATATCTGAACAGACAAAACATTTCGAAAAGCAAAACTTTGTATTATGGACCTATTAAGTAGGACACTGCCCTACAAACCGGACCCGAGCAACGAGGCACAGCAAGAGTGCAAAAGAAGGAAGAAAGAGGCAAGAAAGAAGAAAGATAGAAAGAAAGAAAGGATGTTTTATTTCAATGAAGCCTGATACGCATCATCTTGTACATTGGTTTTTCAAATGCCTTATATCTAACATCAGGACGAAATGACGGTTACGCTCTGTTGAGCCGGTACCTATTTCCTACACCTGGGTAGAGTGGGGAATTGCGGATGAATTCTTTTTCCCAACGGGGAGAATCACCGGGTAGCATCGCCAGGATTCGAACTGCAGCGAGACACTTGACGTGAATGAGACCGGAGATGTAAGGAATGCCGCAATTGTACGCTCTTCCCACCTCAGGAGACCACGTGATATCAGATAAAAAAAGTTATCAAGCCTCCCAACCAAAACAAAAGTATTGCAAAGAGAGGTAAGAAAAAGGCACCACTTAGTATGGAGTTAATGGATGATAGAGATGAGGGTGTGCAGAAACAGTATGTTAAGGAGGAAGGCTGTGAAACCAGATTAAGTTGAAGAAGAAAAGAAGAGCTGTAGAAGAACAAGGCTGCAGCGAACCGAAAAATAGGCAGATAGTCCTTGACGAAACAAAAATCTATTCCATTTCAACAAAAAGAAAACCTACCCATCTTCCAACTCGGGACCTAACATCTTCCCCTCAGAGAGCGCCTAGTCCCATAGATCCACGGGATATCTGAGTTGGTATGTCAGGGAAGTCCTTGGCCTGATATAGGTCCTTCTAAGTCCTTCCGACGAGAGAGACATCGCCGGCGCACAGAAGAAAATACTTATCAACCTCATTCGATAGAGAAGTTTTTTTCATGAAATTATTTCATTTCATAGCACAGCGGTGCAGCAGAGAACACCGCGGTGCAGCAGATAACACAGCGGTGCATCAGAGAACACAGCGGTGCAGCAGAGAACACTATAACGAACACGCTAGGGCAGGGGTCCTCAAACTTTGTTCAACCAAGGACCACTTTTATTACACAAAAATAAGCTGAGGAACCCCTCACATGAGTTCCCCTCAGGAATATATTTACAAATACATAGTACGCACCGTTTCCTATCATCAGTCATGGAAAGCTGTAAATAAATGCCTAACTGCATCCACTATTAAATTCGTTGAACTTTGCGGACTCCTTGTCAAAGTGCCACGGACCCCACTTTGACAATCCCTTCGCTAAAGAGTCAGAGAGTCAGCGAGTCAGCGCATGGCGTGGGCGGCCAAACGATGACGTGCCCCGCAGCCTGTGCCCTGCACACGACGGACCAGGACATCGTGTGCCGGTATGAGGAAGTGGGCAGGTGTCGACACCAGCGGGGCGCGCTCTGGCTGGTCAGTTCCGTGGGTCAGCTCTGGGGCATCTCAAGCGGCGTGGGTGTCGCGGCAGCTCGAGTGCTGGAATGTGGCAGTTGTCAGGCGTGCTGAGAAGTTGTGGCAGTTGTCAGGCGTGCTGAGAAGTTGTGGCAGTTGTCAGGCGTGCTGAGAAGTTGTGGCAGTTGCCAGGCGTGCTGAGAAGTTGTGGCAGTTGTCAGGCGTGCTGAGAAGTTGTGGCAGTTGCCAGGCGTGCTGAGNCCGCAAGGGCTGGAACCTCGATTAAACCTCGTTCTATAGGGATATGAAAATCATCCTAACGTATATGGAAATATGCCTAATTGAATCAATAATGTGTATATGAGTTCCCATGATGAAATACTTACTAAAATATAAGAAATATTCCTATAAATAGAAGAATTACAGATTAAGGATAAATTGAATGGTAGTAAGCGGCAACTTCGGGCACTCACTGAAGAATACGACGTTGTAACGCGTTCGATGGCTGTATCTTTGAAGTTTGTTCAGATGTCGGGCTTCTAGAAGATTCTTTGTTGAGTTTGCGTGCTTTTCATCTGTAGGTAACTCGTGATGAAATATCTCTTCAAATATGATGACCGACGCAGTTCTTCTTGGAGATTCGAAGTGAATACGAGGGCCAGTCGTAACATTCAAGGTAATCCATAGCGCAAAAATTTTTTTCTGGACGCTGGATATGATGAATCACATCAGGTAAAACCCGTAGAAAAACAAAGTTCTGAATATCTACGGATTTGCAGTGGCATAAACAAGTACGCTTTAAAATTTCAAGTTCCCAATAACTATGCGCCTGGAAGTGTTGTTGAGGAAGCGAATAGCGTTTTCCCATGTACCAATCCATCCCATTGTTCGCTTAATTACAAAGCAAATATGCGACTCACCCTCACGCCAGTCACAAGCCAAGAGCCCTGTCTGCCGGAGGGCCCGAAGAACTGGCCGCACTAAATCTTGAAAGCGCCCTCCAACTACAGCCAAACTTCGGCGCTGCAGATAAAATCGTCTTGTGTAAACCGTTCACTTGATTAGAAGGGGAATTTGAGCACTTCATGCCTACGGCTGGGAAATAACTCGTAATGGTCGAACTCTTTGTGCTCCATGAAAAATTCCGCTGCTCTCTCTATGAAGCATGAAAAATTCGTCTTTGTCAACGTGCGCTGCCCAGAACGCCTGATCGTGACCTTTACTATATCAGCTCAGTGAGCTCACTGGCACCTGCTGCAATATATGTCTCCGCTCTCGGTTTTCGTATTCGCGGTGCGTTCTGTTTTGAGATCTGAATGTGGCAACGTCCTGTGCCTTACGCGGCTGTTTCTTAATGTCATTCATTCTCCAGTGACTGACTATTTTATGTTCTGCACGTGACTCCTGCGACCATCTCCCCACAACGTAATGATATTCGATCGGTTTTTGTTTTGTTACGGACCATCTTTTTTCGGTTCTCTGCTGTTCTGTTTTTCAGCACCTACTACTTTCTTCTTCAACTTTTTCTTGTTTCATGAACTTCTTTCATAGCTTACTGTTTTTATGCACCTTGTGCATAGATTCCGCGTTCCCTCAACTCCATACTAAATGGTGCCTTCATCCGTCCTCTCTTTGAACATCTTTGTCGTGGTAAAGGGAGGCTAAAACTTCCTTATATAATAATAAAATGCACGGAGCTGTTCATTCGCTTGGAAACGTCGATATTCTTACAAGTTAACTTTTTCAGCAAATGTAAGCCTATGGTTCGTCTACTTTTGACGCACATTGCACATTTCACACATTTTAAAAAGTGGAACTGTAAGCCCCTGAAAATAAAAAAGATATCCATTTATGATGGTTTTATGCTCGTAGGTGAGTTATTTCAGTTCCCGTGCATTTGCATTTTTGTCTTCTTCGCAAATGCTATCAGCAAGCCGGAATGTGCGTGCATCACCGCAGCAAAACAAAAATATTTTCAAGTCTTAAGCGCATTGTGACAAGGGTTCATGCGTGCCAACTCGACACGGGGTCTTGCCATGAACTTGCACGTCGCACAGACTCTCTGCGTATGCATTCTAACAAGTTTTTCATCCAAATGTTGATTTTTAATAATTCACTTCGATCATCGTGACCACTTAGGCTGCACTATCTCAAGGTGGACGATGTTTATTCGGCCGTTGTGTCTGTGAGGGAGATGAATAAAAATCTTTCTGCAGCTAAGAACTGTTAAGTTGTACAGGATAATAATTAATAATTAAGACTAGTTATTATAATTGGTTGCACATGATTGAAAAGTTCATGCCTCTCTGCGAAAACCTGCGCTCGTACGCGTACGATGGCAACTCTCTTCAATCTACATTTATTCTTACATTTATTACAAGAAATGGCATGCTTCATTGCTGTTCCTCTCTAATTAATTACACGGCTAACGACTGCGGCAGCATGTGCGGTGAGATTTGCTTCATTCAGCAGGCTGAGCTTATCTTTATGATTGCATTCACCACACTAGGCAACTACTCTCAGCACGCTTGACAACTGCTCTCAGCACGCTTGACAACTGCTCTCAGCACGCTTGACAACTGCTCTCAGCACGCTTGACAACTGCTCTCAGCATGATTGACAAATGCTCTCAGCATGATTGACAACTGCTCTCAGCACGATTGACAACTGCTCTCAGCACGATTGACAACTGCTCTCAGCACGATT
>JACJUY010001604.1:101843-135572 GCA_014220935.1 Platorchestia sp. MABIK
AGCAACAGTCACAGCTGCAGCGGCACAGTCACGTGACGGTCAAGGCCAGTGTTCACGGCCCACCGTTCACTCAGTGTTCATGTGAGAACATTTTGCGATGTTTACCAGTGACTTCTACAGAAATTCTCTCGCTCCAGCACATGTTCAGCTGCAAGCCATGTAAAGAAATTACCAAACGACCAATAAATTCTAGACATTTTTGCAAGTGACTGCGATCATGAGCTGAGATAATCACGAAGATTGCCTCCAGACGAAATAAGCTGATGCTAAAGCCATAGCGATAATTGGAGAAATGTCCTTAGTAGCTGTGGGTTGGATGGTCTAGGAGACTTTTTTGGAAGCCCGAGTAATTCCAGTGATGCCACATACTTTATAAAAGGCACCCGCACCATTCTAACGATACAGTGTTAAATTTTATAGTTATTCTGGTGATACGAAGTCTTGTTTTCCAGAAGTCGCCCGTACCACTCGAATGGCACACGGCAAATTTTTTAGATACAATGCTAAGACAATGGTACAATGTGAACTTTTCGCAACAGGTGCCGTGTAATTCCAGTGATACGGAGACCAAATTGCCATGAAGGTGCTTGCGCGATCCCAATGGTATGATGCCAAATTAGGAAAAGCAGAAACGAAATGGATGACCACAAGCAATTAAAACAAACGTCATCATTAGCAGTTTCGTTAAAGCGAAAAGTTATTCAAACATCACAAGCGACGTAGGCCTCAGTCTTGTAAAAGGAGATTTGGGTCACTATCTGGTGTTCCAGATTTGGGGATCAAATAACATTAAACGAAGAGCCCTACAAATCCCACCTTGAACTCTAAAATCTCACAATTAAATAAAGTTAAATCTCCCTCAACGGGAAAAATGAATTCATTTCTGTAAAGGCCAGCACATGAAAAGGAAATGTACAATCTGTTATGGGTTTAGAAACACACATAAATGATGAGGAAAACGAGTTCGGTCGAAGACTACCTAATCCAGGCTTAATAAGCTTATAATACGCTAGCTTAAGATTTAATTAGATAAATTAGTTAACGCCTCTTCAACCACAACAAAGGTGTTCCAAAAAGAACGAGGATGAAGGCACCATTTAGTCTAGAGTTGAGGGAACACGGAATCTATGCAGAAATTGTGTTCCCATAAAAGATAATACACTACGTAGCTATTTTTGTTAGTTTGTTAACTTCTCAAGTAGTTTACTCTCACTAAGATGTTCAAGAATCAGCGTTACGGACAGAACGTTCAATTGAAGCGAGTCATGAAGATTGATAGCAAACCTATGGCGCTTATCCATTCGTACGGAGAGAGCTTGATTAGACAACATTTTCACACGAGTAATAATTTGTACCTATTGTTGTCTTCCTCGGAGTAAAACGCAAGAGTAATAAAAAATGCTGCATTTAATACGAAAACTTTACGATGATGCTTAGATTGCCAAGCGAAAATGAAATGATTGAAGAATAGGATTACTCAAACGTCACCCGAACGCAAGTCGAGCCGAACTTTCAACACGATAACGTTAATTATTGAGCCTAACAAACGTCGCACTGCGTCGAATTTCCGCTCAGGCGAGCAAAGAGCCTCGGAAAATGGTCAAGGGCATTCCGCTGTCGCTTGCTTCCCCCTGCCTACACACAACGAATTCACGGACATTTTGAAGATGTTCACTGTGATGGATTGAACTTAAGTTCAATAGTTCAACTCCAATGTAACGTCAAAAGTTGCTAGCGATTTGATAAATACCAAACATTAACTGGGTTCATTAAATGCCAATAATTTTAATAGATTTTTTTTTAAGCGTCCTATCGATGGGTTGTGTCGCAAGCAATGTGTTAACAGAAATTCAAGAAAAATCATATGCTTGTTAAAACATTTCAGAAAATATTTAAATGAATCACCATCTCACTACGCAAACGGCTAGAAACCAGAAATACCATTTCGGTGAACACTTCACGACTAAAATATAGATGTCACAAAAAGACACAAATGAATAAAGCACCAGGCACATCCATGCAAGTTAGTTTCCTGCGCTTAGAGCAGTTTGCTCCATTCTCTTTGTTCTTCTTCAGGAATAGTTTTTGTAAAAAAAAAGCCTTCAGAGATTTATGATAAAGTATCCACCTTCTTCCTAATAGTAAAAAGGGAAAAAAGCTTAGTGAATATACTGTAATTATTAAGAACTCTAAAACAAATGGTAATTATGTATTATAAGTTGGCACAAAACACCCGACGCACATAAAATTAGTTCGCAGGGAGCAAACAGAAAGTCCCATTTAGTCTGGACTGTTTAAAATGGGTAATTGTACAAGGTTTTTTCCACACAGGATACTCTGCAATCGGAACAGCAGCTGAGGAAGGATAGAGAAGAAGGCATAAAAACTGAAGAAGGCGAAGAAAGCATGAAAGTAATTAGTCCCGAAGTCTTGTCTATAGCTGAGGTAACTTGATGGCACCTCCCTGGAGTCACCAGTCCAGATAGCATAGGATAGTACACCTAACTCTAAGCCTATTGAATAGCCTATGCCTCCAGAGAAGGGCTACGATAGATATTGTAGCACGTATCGCTGCCAAGCCCACTTACCAAAGCTTACGCTGGCAGCTGTACTACAACGACGAAGTGAATTATTCGAAAATCAAGCCTCGGATAGCCTTCATACGAGCCGGAACACGAGGCATCTCTCTGCACGATGCGTTCGGTCTTCACGCCAATTTATCCGCGTCCGGGCCTTCTTTATGGGCCACGCCACAGTATCGCATGGACGTGCCAGGCACCACCTAATCAGAGACGCAACGAGACTGGCCACGTCAAGATCTCTTAAGGCATCAATAAAAGAAACGTTAGAACGACTTGTAAAACGTCGCTACCGCTTCGTAGTGAAACCTCAGCCGTGCTTAATTGCGTCAATAAATCTTCTCCAGAAATGTGATATGGGGCTTAATACTTTCTATTCGCTCGCGAAATGACATGTAAGAATGCTCATCGAAAGTCGCAATTATTTACTTAAGACAAGCCAGTGTCAATAAATGGCCCCATTAACAATGCACAGTAGATATAAGGATACAAATGTCGTCCTTTCCTTTCAATCCACCTATACCCAATACGCAAAACTTCATAAAAACGGTGGTTATTTATTGCACAACTGCATGTCACGTCAAATGAATTTTGACACTGGATTTGACGCTAGAAATTTGTTGTAATACGAAGCATCTTGCCGCATTGCCGGATCAACTGTGTCGCTGATGTAGAGCAGATTGTTTTTCTAACCACGTTTCGACTTAATGATCATCTAACCACGTCCCAACTTACGTTTCCAGAGCAGGGGATCAATGGTCTCCTCACATTGGATTCAATCGAACTATAATTCATACATATATTAACTTGACACGTTGATCACGAAAGGTTAATCTGAAGTTGAATATTCAACTCAAATTTAAAACCAATTCGTAAAAGCAATTTTGAAAAGAGCAAACGTTAACAGGATATTGTTATTATTTAACATTAAGGATTTGTGGAGATTGAGTTTGCGACTACCTGTCGGTCAGCAGCATCATGAAATTCATCCGTATGCACTAGTAACTCACTTTGTGGTTTTCGTGTTAACTACCGTGGTGTTAACCAAGAGAGCAGCCCAATGGCGTCCGTCTTGCATCTACCGCATACACCAGAACCACAAGCAAGGGAATTTAGCAACAATTTAATCGCGATAACGTTGAAATGACCATGGTATCTAGGAGACGTTATTCTAGATTGCTCGTGCATCATGTAGTAATTTTAGTGAAACAGGATCAACACTTCAAGTGCGACGTGACCCACCGTTGGTCACTGAGGGGATTTTCATAATGCTGCTGACCGACCAGTACCCACTAACTCAATTTCGATAAATGCTTAGTGGAAACTAAATAAAGGCGCGATCTATTTAATACTTGTTATTCTTAAAATCTTCTCTAAAATCAACTCTAATTTGTGTTGAATATTGAACTTTCAGTTCAACCCACCACACATAACTAGTTAATTTGCTCCTGATTAATTATTTTTGTATTATGTTAAGACTCCCTAGCCCCAACAACGGCGATCTCGAGAGAGCGAAGAGAAGGGACCATTTGATATGTACTAATTGGAAACCGTGGAATCTATGCACAAGGTGTGTTCTCCCACATGTGCATAGATTGCCTGTGTGTTCCCTGCGTATAGGAACAGCTAGTGAAGAAGAAAGAGGAATACAAAGTAATGAAGACAGAAAAAATAAGGCATTTGAATGGAAAGAAGCCCAATGGACACGAAACAAAGAAGTCCCGAAAACCAACCCACAGCTGCGGTAATCCATTACGAGGGCCCCACTGCGCCATCGCTCATCCGCACCTGCAGATCAGAACAGCCGGTTCCTGATCCGACACCCGCCCTTACATCGGCTGTGGTCCATTAACTGATGACTGCCTTAGTTAAGTGGAATAGAAGTACCGCTCATCAGACCACTGGTTCTCTACAATACTGTATATCTGAAATATTAAAATTTCATGGCCGCAAAGAATTTACAGCATATCAAATTTTCTCGGAAGTCACTGCAAAGAAAAAGAAACATCTGTGTTTCAATACCAGTGATCGCGTTATAAAGGAAGGGGCACTGCTTTGTTCACCAAGAAATGCGTAATCAAAACAACTTAGCTGAAAAGAAAATTCTTATAAAAGTTGCAAGAATTTCATAAAAAAGACTGTAAATCAATAAAATGTTTTTTTCTATGCACACATTAGATAAATTAAACTTCTTACACTCTCGAAAAAGCAATCGAGTTTTTTTTTTAGAAAACGCGATGACCCTCTGCAGAAGCGGGAACATTAGCGTGCTTTACGGCGCTGAATTTTCAAAAGAATATGAAAAATTTTGCTTTACAAGAAGGATTCCGTCCAGCCTGCTGCGTTTCTTGAGGTCCAAGGCGGAGTCAATCGAAGCGTCACTAATTTCTCGATAAAGTTAATAAGCATTTTCCTATGTAAATGCCAAGCTTAAATTTCCCTGACCACTAATTAAGCCCCAGAAACACGGACTCGCCAGCAAAAAGGTGGAGGCCTCTAATGAGTTCTATCGGAGCAGGCTTTCATGCAGAGGCGCCCTCTATCTCGGTTGGTATTCCAGGCATTCGCTTCGTGGCACAAATCTACACTCACATCATTGTTACTCCCACTCGCTTATTGAAGCCAATACATCATTTTCTGCGATACTCATTTACTGAAAAGATAGAAAACCTTGAATTACCTAGAGAATCCTTGAACCAACTAGAGAATCCTTGAACCAACTAGAGAATCCTTGAACCAACTAGAGAATCCTTGAACCAACTAGAGAATCCTTGAACCAACTAGAGAATCCTTGAACCAACTAGAGAATCCTTGAACTAACTAGAGAATCCTTGAACTAACTAGAGAATCCTTGAACTATCTCCAGAATCCTTGAACTGTCTCCAGAATCCTTGAATTTTCTCGAGAATATAATGAAACCTGGCTTTCGATACTGCATGTATAATTACGAGGTCTTGGTTGAAATTGCGTTTCAGTGAGTAAAGTGCTCAAGAATTTAACGCTCTTTAGGCGGTTTTTTTTGACAACTAACCTGACGTTAAGCCTCACTGTTGTTGACACGAAATCCGGAGAAACAAAATCTTAAGCAACGTTTTCCCACCATACAAACAAACCACAGCGCGCTGGATTACTTTATTGCAAAATTATCGACGCAAATCATGGAAAAATTAATGAATATTGCTAACGGTAGCTCAAACGGATCGAAGGCTTGCTGTGCTCCAACAAACTGACAGTCAAAGGAAAAATAGTCAAGCGTGCGAATTGCACCAGTTTGCTCTCAAAGCAACTGAGAGCTGGAAAATAAAGCCCGTAGACTTTCAGATCTACTGAAACTTAATGAAAACACCTGTTCTTACTTAAATCACACGTGATAACGCACAGGTTTACGGCAGTAGTAAAGTGAAAGTCAATAATTATAAGAAACTCGAATATATTTGTTTTCTTGTTGGCAGCCTAGACTTTCTTTACACGCATCAGCAACACCGATAGGATCGCCGAGTGTGTTGGAAGTTTCAAGTTTCACGCATATACTGAACTGTTGTGTCTCGACCTCCACTAAGCCGACACGGCTTCTAGCATTACAAAGCACAACTTTCAGATGCTGGGTTCTGTTGGTCATGTTTACTAGATGCTGAGCTTACCAGGCTTGCAGCATTACATATTGACACTATTTTGCAGCAACGAAAAGTTTGAATTCTTAATTTAGGTTGATGTTAGGTTCTTGTAACTGCGTTGTTTATCAGATGCTGGAGTTTACCAAGCTTGTAGCAGTACAGCCTGGCAATAGTAAACAAAGTTTCTGAAATTACTATTTAGGTTTTAATAATAAGCACTAACAGTACTTAGTACGCAAGCCCAATTTTCATCCTCGGTCGCATCTGACCCCAGCAACTTGACTTATATTTACCATAGTTCAACGCAGAAAAAGTGACTTAATAGGATATAAAGAGATATATTCAAACACTTTTGTCAATGAGGACAGACACAACAGCCCTCGTAAAGATGTCACACGTTAGTCGAAAAGTTATAGGTATCCGATAAAAAATGTATCTAAAGTAACTGAAAACCAATCATGGTAGTGATATTTCTCTCCCGCTCACTCTGTAACAGATTTACTTGGATTTTAGATTAGATTACATGAAATTATACTAGATAAGTCTATTAAAGCCTCCCTCACCCCAACAAAGGCGTTCCAAATAGTGGAAAAATGAAGAAACCGTTTAGTATAAAGATAAGGGAACGTAAAATCTTTGTGCAAAGTGAGCTCCCAAACAAGACCCACTGCGATTCTGTTTCATTTCCCCCATCGTACGAATAACATTGTCTCCAGATCATTTCATTCATTTTCTTATACATCAAATATTTAATCTAACCTTCGGAAAACAAAGGTATATTTGAACTTTTAGGCACTTCTTAGGGTACAGAAAATTTAGCCTCGAACGTGTATTAAATTCGACGCCGAAAGAAAGCAATCAAAATATCGGTGTTTGATTATTTCATAGCTCAACTGTGTGTAAATGAATAAATGTTTGGGTTTAAGTATTCTTCACTTAAGATCTGACTCAGCTAATGGAGTAACCTTACTGCGCCTCCTATTCGCAATTCCTTGTATAAACACACATCTTATAAGCAAACCTTAAAGGTGAACAGTATATGGGAACCTACCGTAGTGCATCACACCATGTGGATGTCTGGAACAAAAAGAGAACTCAAAACAACGTGAAACTCAAATGACGACAAAAAAGCAAGCAAGAACACTTAAAAGTAAATTCAGCACATGGCTTTGCAGCATACAGCTATGAAAGCTTTGCAGCATGCGGAAGATTCGCACAAAAAGAGAACTCAAACGCAACGTAAAACTCAAATGACCCGAAAGCACGCAAGAGCACACAAAAGGAAATTCAGCGCACGGCTTTGCAGCATGTGGAAGATTGGCTCAAAAAGAGAACTCAAATACGATGTAGAACTCAAACGACCGAAAAGCACGCAAGAGCACATAAAAGGAAATAAGCGGCACCAAGTGCGGGAGGAAAGTAGCGGGGGACCCACACCTGCGTCACCCGATGCATCACCAGCGACGCTGATCACGGCCGCAGGAGAAAGCTGTCGGGATGACACTTTGCGCGCGAGAGAAATGGCATCTGCCTGGACACTGATTGAAGGATAGGGACAGCAGCGACCCCGGTCTTGGTAAGTGGCTGAGAATGGATGCTGGCACAAGGGGCAACAGCACGCAGGAGTGTCGAGAAAATGTTGTGGGAGGTGCGTCAGTTCCAGCACACACCAACGCACGACCGCTGGGACAAGTGATCATGATTTATCGGCTCCGAGGTGATATTTTCCGACTTCGAGCAAGCGACAGAAACCGCAATAATATCAGAAAGGTGCGAGTGGTAGGGAAAGATTTTGAGGTTGAAGAGATGTCTCTTAGATACACGGATGATAGTGCCGATGTAGTTTTTAGTTTTTAATAAAAGGCATATGCGGATTGAACATACAATTCTTTACGTTATCAAGTATACGCGATCCATTCTTAAACCTGAATGTCAACTTGTGCACCGTGCATGAAAACAGAACTTTACTTTAAATAATTATGAAGTTCAAATGAATTCATAGTCGTATCTCAAGGAAATGAAAATGCAACAAATAAATAGTAAAACGACAACAGTGCTACCGGTTTTGAAAAACAGTAGTTTTTCAAGACAATGACAGAAAAATACACATATACATTCCCGATTACCACAGGAACCTACAGATCTTCGCGTGAAGTTACACGCTGAAACATCGAGATGCCCACCACACCTTCCCCACACTTCTCACGGGATCAGCCACTCGGATCAAGACATGTTCACTGTTCCCGGCGCGACTAAACTCCAGCGACTTCTCAAAGCATCGCCCATTTGAGAACACAAAGACTTTTTGCGCAGACCGACGCAGAGGCGGCTCGCGGAGCAAGGCATGATTGAGTGGAGGTGTCAAGTGGCTGTATCCAGTCACTAAAGGATCTTTAAGGCTGTAATGGAGCATTGTGCGCTGGGTGCTTGCACGCGTGTGACCCCTGACGTGCTGCGGGCTGGGCTGTGACACGACTGCTGCTGCAGAGGGTCACGATCTCTTCCTCCCCTCGCTGCGCAAGCAGCCAATGCCAATGATGTTTGTCTCAACTATTGTCGGGTGTAAATGAAATCTGAAAGAAACATTTTCTCATTGTTGGACGTAACTGAAATCTCAAATATTTTCGTAGTCGGACGTCACTGAAATCTATCTCGAAGAAACATTTTCATAGTGTCGGACGTTACTGAAATCTCAAAGAAACAATTTCCTTTTGTCAAACGTAACAGAAATCTCAGGAAACGCGATCATGCAGAAACGTGCAATGTAACTCCTCACTCTAGTCATTTTAAAATAGTAAGTGTAGCTTCAAGTGTTTTAGATCTTAGAATTGTAGAATCTCTTTTCATTTTTAAATGCAAGCCTTCACTCAACAACCAGTTGAGTTCATATCCTCATAGCATTATAGGTTCTTAGTTGTGTTTCGTGTTGTTTACTGCATTTTTACTTTTTAATTTTGTTTTACTTTTGTTTTCGTGTTTGTCTGTTTGTACATCTATGTTCATTTCTATTTCAGTTATATATGTCAGATTCTTTCAATGAGCTGATGATGGGTATTAGCCCGAAACGTTCTCAGTATAATGCAATTTTTATCAGTGATTTTTGCTCTCCTATTTTCATTGAAATTGAAGAAAATTACAAAAAATGCACCTGATAGCATTGTCATGTGGTCGGACGTAACTAAAACCTTAAAGAAATATTTTTATAGTGTCGGACTTAGATGAAATCTTAAAGAAACACTTTCATGTTGTCGGGCGTAACTGAAATCTCAGGAAAGCTTTTAATGAACATTTTAACGCGTTTCCTGGTCAGGGATCACCCAGTGGTCGTTGAGACAATTTTCACAACGCTGCTGACAGAACAGTAGTCATTAACTCAATTTTCATAATTACGTTATGAAAGCTAAATGAACGCACTATCCGGCTAATGTTTACTGTTTTCAAAATTGCTTGCTACGATTGACTTTAAATTTAAGTTGAATATTGAACTTCAGCTTAACCCACCGCAGGAAACGTGTTAAAATTACATCAACTTGTGTCATAGCTGACGGTTGTTTATTGAAAGATCGACCGCCTACAGCTCACATAATCACGATACTACCCAATTACATACGAGGGAAACACTCAGAACAACGCGCGTCTTTACCTGAACACGCGATGTCAACTTTTGACTCCACATTAACCTTAATCATTTTTCTTGGCTGAACGAATGTGAAGTCATCGCTGCACATTTGCACGGCATAAACATTAAAAAATTATTAGAAGCAGTGCCACTGAATTTGCCTCAACTTTCAATATTCTCTCCACTTTTACGCGAAGTGAACATTCCCTCCTAAGGCGCTCGAGCAATTTCAGGTGTAGTTTTTACACTCGAAAGATTTAATCGTTTTTACATGCGTTTGTGAGTTGTGATTGCTTTCTCGTAGGTGTGTATGTGCACGTTTATGTGTATATATTTACTGTATAATTTACATGTACATGTGCACATTTGTGTACTAAACCGACAACTGGCATTTTTAACTAGAGATTATGGTCTCTTCCTGTTCACCCTCAACTTGTAACATTACCTAACTCGTCATCTCTTGA
This sequence comes from Platorchestia sp. MABIK, assembly GCA_014220935.1. Classification (NCBI taxonomy): domain Eukaryota; kingdom Metazoa; phylum Arthropoda; class Malacostraca; order Amphipoda; family Talitridae; genus Platorchestia; species Platorchestia sp. MABIK. The sequence goes on from JACJUY010001604.1 coordinate 112,120, forward strand.
TTATCGTAAAGCATTCACGTGAAAAACTATACATTTCTGTGTGATCATCCATTTATATTCAAATAAAATGCTTATCAACTAATTTCGTTATGTTAAAATGATTTAATTAGAAATACAAAATTTGTGATTTTCGTGTACCTCATGCTTATATATTTTTATTTTACGCTTTCCTTGAAATAACATTTTGAACATCGGCCGAAACAAGCGATTCATATAGTATTTCCTGGCGTCACGAATTGCGAAGTTTTATGTCATGTATATGTAAACTGTCAAAAGTCATGAAGTCGTGTTATCTCTTATAATTATCATTACATGTATCATCAAATGTAGTTTAAGCAAGACTAGGAGTACATTGCTCTCAATCACTTTTCGACTAGCGACATGGGCATTACAATACTCGTGCGTGTGTATCATTTAAGTGTATTAACTTAAAGATATTTTAAAAACCAATGATGGTACTTTTGTACCATCTCTATTGGAAATAAACTTTTTTCTTTCTTTCTTTTCTTTTGTACGAATAGGTGAGTTGGAATTTTTATCATGCGCGTGAGTTGGAATTGTTTTACACTCGTTTACGAGTTTTAGATATTTCCAAAAGCTTTAGACTTAATTGTTTTTACACGCGTGAGTTTTTATTGATTTCACATTTATGTGAGTTGTACTTGTTTTAAGGCGCGTTTATAAATCATCAAAAGATACATAAGAACTTATTTACAAATGGTTAAACACGTTCGCGTATCGAAAGTCTGAACTAGACACGCTTAGCCTTTAACGGCCCCACGTGCCATGTATGACACACACACTAAAAATACAAACACATTTTATTTCTTGTCGAATCTGTGTTTCAATGTAACTTTTTTAAGCTTTCTGCCGGATGGCAATTCCGTCTCCATTATAAAAATGGCTATAACCTGATGCCAGCGTCAGTCTAATAACAAGAGTTCTGTGTGAGAAAAAAAATTTAGAAGTTAAGGTTTGGTGATACCGACGACCCTAACCTACGCGTACAGACATGGAATGTTGGTGAGCGTTGCAGCGTGTCACGACCGTCACAGCTGCAGCGTGTCACGACCGTCACAGTTGCAGCGTGTCACGACCGCCACAGCTGCAGTGTGTCACGACCGTCACAGCTGCAGCGTGTCACGACCGTCACAGCTGCAGCGTGTCACGACCGTCACAGCTGCAGCGTGTCACGACCGTCACAGCTGCAGCGTGTCACGACCGTCACAGCTGCAGCGTGTCACGACCGTCACAACTGCAGCGTGTCACGACCGTCACAGTTGCCGCGTGTAAATTTTGAAAATAGCAAACATTAACTGGATCGTGCCTTCATTTAGCTTTGATTATGTATTTTATAAAAATTGAGTTCGTGACTTCTGGTCGGTCAGCCGCATTATGAAAATCCCCTCCTTGGCCACCAGTGGCGCATGACAAGGTAAAAGTGTTATACACTCGTCCTAAGGTCGTCAACTTGATATTTTGCAGAACTGGTGGGGACACCACAGCAGGTGCGGCACGAGAGCCACACGCACAGCTGGGTGGACGGAACACGCGTTTGAATTTTAGGAGATTTTCATTTGATCACTTTAGATCAGTCATTTTGTTCTTTTTTGATAACCGCAAATAAACGCGTTTGAATTTTAGATTTTCATTTGATCACTTCAGATCACAGTCATTTTGTTCTTTTTTGAGAACGGCAAATAAACTCGTTTGAATTCAAGTAGATTTTCATTTGATCAACTCAGATCACCGTAATTTTATTTCAATTTTTAAAACGGCAAATACGCACCATTTGTGTGAGATACACATGAGGTAGAGATCATACAGGTTTTAGAAACTTTGAGTTTTCAAGAGGCAATGCAGATGGTCTCTTCCCTCTCTCTCTCCGTTCACATATGACCTCACTGTCGAAACAAAAGCCAGAATTTCAAACAAATTAATTCGTCATAACGATACCAGTAGCATAGTAAGTTTTACAAGTGAGCTTCGCTACCCTACATACTTCAGCGCGCTGCTCAGTCAAGTCGTGTTAGAAAAGCTTAAGCTGCCAGCTGTACCGCTAAGACAGCATAAATTGATCGAAAATCAGGCCCCATGAAATCGACAATTTAGCCCAAACATTCAGAGTCACTCGTAATGTTTTCCCAAAATTTAAATGCTTTCAATTGCTTTCAAATTTCAATGCCTTCAATTGCATCCAAAATTCAATGCTTTCAATTGCATTCAAATTTCAATGTCTGAAATTGCATTCAAATTTCAATGTTTTCAATTGCAGTCAAATTTCAATGTTTTCAATTGCTTTCAAATTTCAATGCCTTCAATTTCTTCAAAGTTCAATGCCTTCAATTAGGCAGAGACGACAAGCTAGAGCTCAGTGCCGAAGCAACAAACAACAGCAGTTCCATCTACAGTACTTCTGTCAGAAACGACAAGTTTGAGGGTAACCTTGAGAGGACGCCCAGTTTTTAGGAAATGAGACGCAGATTTGGCGGGTGCCGCTTCTTGCCGAGGAAACGGTTTCTGGCTCACCTGGGGTCCAATAATGTCGAGTCACCCCTGCTGCGATGCAGCTGTTAGCTTATGTGCTATGATTTTTACCTGGATAACTTTTTCACCGGAGCAACTTGGAGCTTAGACGTCAAAAGAATCCCCACCACTGCACTGGGCGCCTAAAAATATAGATGCTCCAGCGAAAACGTTAGACTGGGTTGTGCACTAGATGTCCGAAGTCTCTCCAATATCATAGTCTGAAGCTGACCATTCTTACCAACATATACCTCAGTGATCTTGGATGCTAAATACGAATAAATTGACAGGTTCGTCGGCACGCGGTATTGGTGACTGCAAATGCTCCGAAACGTAGGAATGTATTAAGAAATAAAATTGACGAGCACTGTTAAATTCCAGTGCATAGCACAAGTTTTATTAAGAATCATTAAACTTCAATAAATATTTTTAATTAATAACAACTTTTCCCTGATAACAATCATCACTGATGAAAATTGCTAGAGCAGTCACGGTCAACTATAAAGGAAGAATATCTATGGAAAATTTCAATAATCGAGGTCTCCTACGAACTATATAAACACAGTCAACAAACTCATTCCAAATTAAGATTCCTAAAAACTAAGGCTCTATTTAGTGCGTCTGTAAAATTAAAATAAAGGCGTTTACAATTCTAAGATTATCATGTTTATGCCGTCATATTCGTCCCGAATGCAGATATTTCAAAACAATTTGTCTAAAATCCCAATTCTATTCCAAGGACTCGAGTAAAATTTTATGAACATCGTCAGTAAGTAAAGAGGATTCAACGATAACCCGAGCGTTGAACAAAGGAGCAGTGAAGGCTTCAATGTCATAAAAATATAAAGGGGAAATTCCATATTGATTTCATGTACATGAAAACATTCATCACTCACTAATATCTGGATATTTTATCATTGAACTCACTGAATTACGTGCAAGAAAATATCACCAGCTAATACAATGAAATTTTTCAATTGAACCTACTAAATTAGGTACACGAAAACATTCATCACCAAGTATTACACGGATATTTTTCAATTGAACCTGCTAAATTACGCACACGAAAACATTCATCACCAAGTATTACACGGATATTTTTCAATTGAACCTGCTAAATTACGTACACGAAAACATTCATCACCAAGTAATACACGGATATTTTTCAATTGAACCTACTAAATTACGTACACGAAAACATTCATCACCAAGTTATATACGGATATTTTTCAAGTGAATCTACTAAATTACGTACATGAAAACATTTATCACTCACTAATCGATGGATTTTTCAATTGAATGTTCTAAATTAATTTCTTGACTAATGAAACACGTGCGAATATAGCAACAGAAGAAGCTAATACAGAAGTAAAGAGCAACTCCCTCCCAATCAAAGGAACATAAACAAAATGCCAAAATAAGCTCACACACTTCAGGAGTGATTGAAAACGTTTGGCAGCGAGGCCGAAATAGAAGGCTTAACAATCCCAGATCAATTTAAGCGATAACTATGACAGGCTGCAGTTGGTGGGGTGATAAATCGGTTGACAGTGATAAATGGCGAACGGACCCAGCTGTTATCAGACCAGCTGGGACCGCTACACCAACTGGCTTAGGCATGCCTCTCCAGTTTAATTGGTCCCGCATTGTAGTTACAATTTCTTCTCTGACGGCGTGTGTGAGAGCTGCGCGATGCCACAAAGCAAACCCGAAATGGAAATTCTGCAGCTTGCATATAAGGAAACAAAGTCGATGATCCGCTGGACTGGTGACACGGAATGCATGCTTCGATGCTACAATTTCACAACTTTTCTGTTCAAGATTTGAGACACGTAACGCATGTTTCGATTAATAAGTTTTTAACCTATCTATTCAAGATTTAAGATACGTAACGCATGTTCATCTAGAATGATTTCAGAACTCATCTATTCAAGATTTAAAATAGTTTTTTTTCTCAGCCCAGAGGTGATCATGGAATAACTCGGTGAAGTTTCGACTGCTTCAGTGGCCCTAACAGGGCGCAATATTTGGGCGTCTCGGTAAGCACATCTCACCGCGCTGGTACATGAAAAAAAGCATGTCGAATAGAAGGAAAGGTGAAATGGAGGGTGAAGAATTACAAACGAATGCAGTTCGTGCGAGAGGAAGGTTATACAGTACGCCGGCGTACCACTCACACGAGAACCAAAGAATACATGGCCTACCTGCCTAATTACAAACCTAAGCCCTAAACAGACTGACTCACAAAGGTTACCATTGACAAAACCGTGATCAGAAATTACCGCTTCAGTAGCTGGTGGTCAGTTTATGTGCTCATGAATTCAGTTCATGTAAGAAGGCCAAAATGTAATGACATTGAACAGGTTAAATTATTCTCTTTATTTTAAATAATCTGGTCAAAATCATGAACCAACGTAATTATAAAAAAAGCTAGAACGGGTAGATATCTTACCTTCACTCACTTGAAGAATCCATGAAATAACTTAGTTTGAGCCTCCCTGAACACTGCAATGCAGCTAATATTCATTCAGCTTCAGCGTTCATTGCAGCTAATGTTAAGACTTGATGTTTCAAAGAGAGGAAGGAGGAACGCACCGCTTAAAATGGAGGATAGGGAATGCGGATTCTGTGTACAAGGCGTGTTCCCATACAAGATCCCCTGCGCTGAGAAACAGTAAGTTTAGAAGGAAAGCTACCCAACAAGATAAAAGTTTATTGATAATGTTAGATACAGTAGTTGTATCCCCCTGAGGAGGCATTGTGAACCAAAAGTTTCAAGTTCGTGACCGCACGAAGTTGTACAGGCAAGCAATTATTCTTAGAAGTGCACTCAGTAGTGGATGAACTTGTGCAAACAAGTGTCGTACAGATTTCAATCGTAATACATTGTACATGTATGAAAACGAACTAAAAAATTTGCATAAGTTAAAGCTTTACCCAATCCAAGACGACTCTATAATTTAGAAAGACTCTGGAGTAATTATCGAACGAGTATAGCAGTGACAGGATGCCAGCGTCGTTCCAATAATGCGGCAACTGAGGCCTTCATAGAACTGGCAGTTAATTAACGTAGTAACATAAAAGTGTTGAACTGATAATGTTAATGCACTACAGCCTAAGTGAGAATGAATGCTAACGCTGTAGTTAGTGCACTACATTATCAGTACAAACCTCATCATCGGTGAGTAATCACACTATCAGTTTGTGCACCACCGCAGCAGTTGGTTTTAGTCAACACCACAGCACTGACCACTGCAATACCACTCGGCGTTCCGGCAACAAGCACAGCGATGGGCACTGCAGTGCAGTTACTGCAGCACTGCACCAGTAAAACCTACATCTCCGACACACAGCTCTGATCCGACACCAACACGCGCACAAAACACGCACCTTAAAGCCTTTACACGCCATTAACACGACCAGAGGCGTATGGGACGCGCGCGTCCTCGTGCCAATAACACGTGCAGGTCAACCGAAGCGCTCGACCCAAATTTCAAAGAAGTCTGTCGGTTGTCCTCGACCTGTGCTATTTATGCGCACGCCTCGACTGAAATTGATTCTTTTATTTCATAAGACAACATGCTGTTTTTTGGGTGCGGGATAAAATATATTCAATATAATCTATCTACTGACATTAAGCACAAAGAAGCAGCAAAATTGAAAAAAGTTTGTCTAATAAGACCAAAGTTAAAACACTTATGAAACAGGAATAAAGTTACAATAGATGTATCCCCTGGGGAGGACTCATCTATAATGATGGCGATTATCTTTCATCTTTTATGATATTAACAGCGTTTTTCCTTCGTGTAGAACGTTTTCAGCGATTCACTCTGAGGAAAAACACGCAAAAAATGTACCTGTATGATTGGTGAGCATCGTATCGTAATGTTGATCGTACTAGGGTTTCTTGGGGACAAGCTCTGTGAAGTAATGAACAGAAGATTGCTTGGTTTCAGAATACATCGTCCCCACTTATAGAGTTCAGAGCTGTTGATCGTACTAGGGTTTCTTGGGGACAAGCTCTGTGAAGTAATGAACAGAAGATTGCTTGGCTTCAGAATACATCGTCCCCACTTATAGAGTTCAGAGCACGTTTCATTTGAATTGACATCTTGGATACTCACCTGCTCACTGAACACGTTGTGAGCCGCCGGTGTACACTCAGGGACTTTGAAAATGCGATTGACCCACCAGGAGTCACAAACTCAATTTTACATATACTTAATCAAAGCTAAATGAAGGCCCAATCCAGTTAATATCTGATGATTTCAAAATAACCAACTACAATTGATTTCAAATTTGAGTTGAATACTGAGCTTCACTTTAACCCATCGCGGTCAACGCGTTAAATGAGTAAATCCATGCCCTTAGCCAGCATGTGCGATCTGTTCAGGTTATTTCCCGTCCGGTGTATTTTACGCCCCTTGAGCTTGACGAAGATACAACGTTCTTTAAGCCACTCGAAAAAGGCAGAACGTCCTCATCGTTCATGCCATCAAAAGATAGGAGTTAATTAGAACACGGCGGCAAGGCAGAACATCAGATAAACTAATTAGCGGCAAAAACTCCCTCTAAGGAAAAGGTCGGGATGCCTTGAGCAGCAAGAACTACACATTCGAATCAGCCATTTCGGAATTTTTGTAATTCCACTAATGAGTGTTTTGATTATGAACCGCGATTATGCATGTTTACATTAACAAACGGCCAATTTGCATATGCTAATACCTAGACACTCGCTTTCAACGATGAGCGTGGGAAAAGCTTCCATAATATTTATTAAATTAAGAGTGCCTTCTTAATTCGTACTTAGGTTACATAGAAGTTGGTCTTTCTCCTGCTTCCATGATGTTGCTCGCTATTTTTAGTACTTGACAAACAGCACTAAAGTACCGTCTTATCACCGAAATACTGTAAATAAAAATGACTGGAAAATTACTGTTTCGAATAAACACAGAAACTTCACAAATGATTTGTGTATAAAACCCCTCAATTCTCGAACGCAAGACACGAGACGACACCAGCGCGTAGTACGTGGAGATCAAACTGTGTTGACGAGAATATTTCATTTTTTCCATTATTTATAGCGTTTTTCTATTGTGCATTCACTAGTTGCATAGGGAGAAGAAGTTAATTCATTAAGGTATTCATTAAGGTAAATGTTCATTAAGGTAAATGTTCATTTAGGTAAATGTTCATTAAGGTAAATGTTCATTAAGGTAAATGTTCATTAAGGTAAATGTTCATTAAGGTAAATTTTCGTCAAGGTAAATATTCGATAAGGTAAATATTCGTTAAGGTAAATATTAATTAAGGCAAATATCCATCAAGGCAAATATTCATTCAGGCAAATTCATTAAGGTAAATTCATTAAGTATAATTCTTTTTCTTCATTCAAATAATCAAGTTTTTATTATGATTCATATTTTGTTAGTCGAAAACTCAAAATTTGCTAAAATTTTGAAAACGACAACGCTACCCGACTATAGGGCCGAAGAAGCTCCACCTAAAAAGGAGCTCCGTGCGACGGACAGCTTGAAACCCAAAGCCAAAATGTGAGCAAGGAGGCTAACGCACGTGTGTCAGATAACGAAATCTACTTTACAATTTGTTTTACGTTAAGACGCAGAGGATAATTTCTGATTATAGTACGTTAGGATAAAATAGAATAGGTTACAAAAGTTAGATTTTAGGTCATTTACCTTGAGAAATAATGTGTGTAGGTCGGTAATCTCAAAGCGGTAGATTAGATTATAGGTTAGGTTAAGCCTCCCTAACCGCTACAAAAAAGAACGTATCGAAAAGAGGAAGGCACCATTTAGTGTGGAGATAGGAGAATGAGGATTCTAGGCAGAAGGAGCATAGAAACAGTGAGTTGAGAAATAATTTCATGATATAAGATAAAAGTTGAAGAAGAAAGTCAGAGGTGCTGAAAAACAAGACAGCAGTGAACCGAAAAAAGGTGGTCCTTGACATAACAAAAAAATTATTTCAACAAAAAGAAGGCCTACCTAATTCTCAGCTCGTGCACTCACATTGTCCTCCTGGGAGCGCTAATTCCCATAGATACAATAGTGGTATCCCCCTGAGTAGTCTCAAAGAGGTAATAATGATTTTAAAAAATACCATTCGAACAAAATTCCACTTGAAGACTTTCTGATCTAGAGCAGAAGTGTATTCAAGAGCGAGAAAAGAAACGTTAAGTTGAGTGAAGTTGAGAAAGTTTCATATGCAAGCTAAAAACGTTAAATATGACTGCAGGTTCAGACACGTCACATTAACAACCTTTAGCAAACCCGGTTCGTGTGCTGCAATTCGGCAGTTCGAATTCACTGTTAGGGTCGTCCGTAAACGAAGTTTAACGACTTTTTCTTTTTGCTCATAGTATTGAAACGAGTAGAGGAAATTGTCTAATTGAAGACATGATAATTGGCTACAAAAGCTCAGCGTCTTATTTCTAGAACGATTGCTTAAAAGTGCATTGGATTTAAGTCGCCTTATGGGAATTTTAACCACGATCTAAAAATACGAGGGGAGACAACTTGTATTCACTGTCAAGTTAGATAAGAACATTTTCCTGCGAATTATAATTTCTCGGAAAATATCTACCAATAATCTTTGCGCCTTGTTCGGTTTTGTCAGCAGAACCACGCATTCGCTCGTTAACACGTATGCGATTTTTGTTATTTAGCAGATTAATTCTCGGTTGAGCTCTAGTGTATTGATCTACGCTTATATCTGACAAGTGTATAAAAATGCACAAAACATACACAGGTACCTCATTGAGGTAGCTTAGTTAATGAAACATCTGCTCTTCGGGCCACTTATAAATGCATCATGATATACATTCAATCAACTAAAACTCAAATATAGATACGTTTAAAATGTAAGTAAACGTGAGGAAAGCCTATTAAAATTTACAAAGCCAACTAATTCGAATAATAAGTCGAAACGGCTCAATGGACTAGTATCGGAAAAAAGAAGAATTACAGCATTATAGCTCTTCAAAACCACCCTTGGAACCTCCACAACCTTGATATCAATAAGCATGTTTGTCACGTACTGTGTGGTCAAGGAGGCTAAAACTAATATTTTCCAATCAGTATAATGTGTGATGAGTGATTCGAAGGGTACGGAACCACATCCAATACTAAACGCAAATGAGACTTGAGTATCATGAGACAAACTCCGTGACCAATGCAACACAGAACATCGGTACTCCAAAAGGAATCGATATCACGGGCATGCACAGCACGTTTAGTTTATTAGTTAGTTTCAGCCTTCCTATCCGCCGCAAAGGTGATCCAAAGAAAAGAAAAAGGAAGGCACCATTTCGGATGAAGTTAAAGGAAACGCGGAATCTATGTAGAAAGGGCATAGAAACAATAAGTTGAGAAAGAAGATTATGAAACAAGATCAAAATCTAAGAAGAAGGTAGTAGGTGCTGAAAAACAGGATAGCAGGAACCGAAAAAAATGGTCCTTAACATAACAAGAAACATTTTATTTCAACTCAGCTCGGGCCCTCACATTTTCCCCCTGGGATTGTTAATTCCCATAGATACAATACTTGTATCCCCCACAGGGGTGCACAGCACGTTTTCTGCGACCAAAACAACATGTCCAGGTGCCCGTTACGCGCGCTACCGACACACGACACTGCCCTCTGCGAGACAGCGCGTAATTGGTGTCCTTGTCACTCGGGTCTGGACGAGTGCAGTGAAAGTGGTTCACTTTAAAACAAAAGAATTTGAAGAAAGCGCATAAAAAGGCAGTAGACCGCTCAGCACAACGGGATCAGCACGGCACAGTGCTGGCCTGAAAGTAATCTAATCGCTTCTACTATACGAGGAGGTTACCTGCTTTCGACTATCTCCCTCTAATTAAGAGCGCTCGTATTCGAAGAGAAACTGTCTCTTTTGGCTTCATTATCAGGGCGCGAGGTATTTATTGGTGCCACAGTTGACTTTAGTGCAAATCAGCAAATTCCTATCTAGATTGGGCCGATTAAAACGAGTCTAATGAGAGCGGTGCCGAGGGCGGACGGGCGCGCAGCTGTTCGTGGTGAGTGCCTGCAGTTGTGGACGCTGCTGTCGGTTATTTGTGAGAACTTATTTTCAAAGGCACTGTTTGGCACTAAATTATCTTTTCAAAGGCACTGTTTGGCACTAAATCATCTTTTCAAAGGCCCTGTTTGGCACTAAATTATCTTTTCAAAGGCCCTGTTTGGCCCTAAATCATCTTTTCAAAGGCCCTGTTTGGCACTAAATTATCTTTTCAAAGGCACTGTTTGGCACTAAATTATCTTTTCAAAGGTACTGTTTGGCACCAAATGATCTTTTCAAAGGTACTGTTTGGCACCAAATGATCTTTTCAAAGGTACTGTTTGGCACCAAACGATCTTTTCAAAGGTACTGTTTGGCACCAATCTTTTCAAAGGCACTGTTTAGCACTAAACGATCTTTTCATCGTATAGAGCGAAAGAAAAAACATTTGGTACTGACGGTAGAAAACGAGGAATTATAGTATGTATATAAGGTAGTTTACAGCTCCGTTTCAACAAAAAAAGACGTTTTAACAACAAAAAGTAAAAAGGCCTTCCAATATGGACGGAGGGCAACATAAAATCCATGCACAAGGTGAGTTCCGTCGAAGAATTCCATGCGCATGGAGACGAGTTACGGAGGATGAGGATGAAAAAAACTAGGGAAAGAAAGAGAAATGAAAACAGAAAGAAGCTAAGTGAGATTGAAATACCAAGCTCCATAGGTAACTTATCTATAGCTTAGGTAACCTAGCAATATCCTCTAGGTATGAAACAGCACTAACCGAACAATGAAGTTATTTTTGAGCGGCTTCCTTTAATGGGATATAGAGAGTATCAGCGATTCATTAATTGTGAAATGTCAGAGCTTAGTATTGGAACCAATAGAACTTTAGCTGTCGTGACCAAGTGCTGGCCTTAATGTAAATTAAAAGCCTATGATTATTAGATTATTAGTTAGTTTAAGCCTCCCTATCCTCAACAAATGAGATCCAAAGAGAGGAAGGAAGAAGGCACCATTTAGTATGGAGTTAAGGGAACGTGGAATCTATGCAGAAAGGGCATAGAAACAGTAAGATGAGGAAGAAGTTCATGAAACAAGATCAAAGTTGAAGAAGAAAGTAGTAGGTGTTGAAAAAACAGGACAGCAGTGAACCGAAAAAAAGTTGGTCCGCAACAAAACAAAATCCTATGTTATTTCAACAAAAAAAAAGAAAGCCTACCTAACCTTTAGCTCGGGCCCTCACATTGTCCCCCTGGGAGCGCTAATTCCCATAGATACAATAGTTGTATCCCCCTGAGGGGTAAAAGCCTATGAAAATTAACAGATTTCGAGTGAACAATTCATAAGGATCGTTTATTTTCACTCGAGTTTCCGAGAGAGGTTCACACACTACAGCATATCCACCAGACAACATGTTCACTGACAACATGTATGTTATGTTCGCTACACAACAACATGCAAATAAGCAGCGGTTACCACAAAAGGTAAAGAGAAAAGTGAACGCAAAATTCTCAAGCTTAACGTCCGTAAATCTACTGCATTTATCCATACTTCAAGTGTGATATCAGGGTTTTTATAGATCATGAACGCGAGCTGAATACACTAACTTCAACGACATAATTCAGCTCAGAAACTTTAACAAAACACACTATCACCTCCTTAATTTCAGAGCTTGTAACTCTCCTGACGTTATCACTCGATCTAGATGCCCTAAACAACTGTTGAAACTAGGATAGCATTATGGAATGTAAGCAATTAATTACTAAACTGGAGAGGATCTCTCACAGCAGCCGCATTATTCTGCTCCACCTTGACAAACACAAACAGTAAACTTTGCTTCAGAAGCGTTTGTTCCACTTTCTGTAGCAGTAACTTCAGATGTGTAACTGCGTCGTGCGTGCGGAGATGTACCAAGGCAAGTCTTGATATAAGATGCAGTGCGCACTGATTTACCCTATAGGCACTCGAAGGTTTTACAGAAAAGCTAAAATCGCTGCATTTCTGCCCTAAAAAATTTCTATTTTAATGAAGATTTAAGCCGTTCAGGGACATTATTTTTACTCAGAACATTACCACACGTGTGGTGATTCATACTTAGTTCCATCACGCTTGAAAGCATTAAATTCAGAAAATCCAGAAACTTCAACTTCTTGTCGACACTAATTTCTAAATTATTACGGACTCCCAAATACTCGTGAGTAATACGGCACAACTCTGGTGGCATTACAGTTCGAGGAGATGGTGTCACATAGCTCTAAAGTCAAAAATTAGACTAGATAGTAAATTATTTAAAGCCTCCCTAACCACAACAAATTTGTTCCCAAGAAAGGAACATCTTTGGACGGAATTTAAAAAAACGGAGAATCAATGCAACTTTGACTAATTAATATTGTTCGCAATTCGACTCTGGCAAATTTCAGGAAATTGGAAAAAATATCTCAATATTCAAATTGGTCTAAGTGAGGAAACCTTATTACATGATAACCTTCCATTGCTCTGTTATATGTTATGGCCCTCCTCATCAGTGTGTAAAATTTCAACTGCAGCTAATAAGCTCATTTACCTGCTATACGTTCAGTAAACTCCTGCCACTTCAAATTTTCAAAATTCATGAAAAAAAACCCGACATTCTAATTTATTAACTTCAGATTGATGAATTGCAGAGTTCCACTCAAATTCCTAGTTTCGAAGGAAATATATTCCACTTTTAACACACTAGGATGAGTAATACACACAACCGTTCACATTTAAAGCGCTCATGAATAATACTTTTACTGCCAATACACAATTAGTTGGATCATCAAATCATTACACGTGGGTCATCAGTGAGGAGAAAATGAAGATTTATCTTCAATCTGAACAACACAAAGAGTCAGAACGCCATTCATCACAGCTCATCAATTTCAATAAGCCTATAATGGGCGGCTCGAAGAATCATTTAGGCGGTACTCGTATCTCTGATACGACACTAGATCATACGTTTTTATACCAACTTGCGGGCCACGTAGACCACGTAAGCCATTACATACGTAAGCTTATAATGGGACGCTCGAAGAATCATTTAGCCGGTACTATATAGTATCTCAGATACGACATCAGACCATACATTTCAGTGCAAGTCTCGTGCATCACCACTCCTTTTCGGACCCCAGAGACTGCAACGTACGCTCTGTTAGCGTCGAGAGAAGAGACTCGAGAGAGAAGTGAGCCTTCAAAAACCAATTAACTCGCACTTTTCATTTAGATCAAATCGTTAGATGGAGGGGAAATGGGCGCACGTAGATGCGCCAGATAGCGTACGTGTCAGACAGAGCCATCAATCAGGTGCAGAAATTTACGCCGTCGTAACTGTACTGTCAGCAGTGAAAGGTGGTCTGTCGACTTGGCTAGCCTGCATGCAGGTGCAGAACTTTACGCCGTTGTAACTTTACTGCGAGCAGCGAAAAGTCGTCTGTCGACTTGGCTAGCCTATATGTTGTTCCTTTCAGATTATTATTATAGATTATTAGTTAGTTTAAGCCTCCCTATCCTCAACAAATGAGATCCAAAGAGAGGAAGAAAGAAGGCACCATTTAGTATGGAGTTAAGGGAACGTGGAATCTATGCAGAAAGGGCATAGAAACAGTAAGATGAGAAAGAAGTTCATGAAACCAGAAAAAGTTGAACAAGAAAGTAGTAGGAGCTGAAAAACAGGACAGCAGTGAACCGAAAAAAGATGGTCCGTAACAGAACAAAAACCTATTTTATTTCAACAAAAAGGAAGCCTACTTAACCCTTAGCTCGGGCCCTCACATAATCCCCCTGGGAGCGCTAATTCCCATAGATACAACAGTTGTATCCCTCTGAGGGGTGTTTCTTTCAGTAAAAATCATCAAGGTAGAGCTTTTTAAGGTGAAATTTAAGCAAGCATCTGGCAACCCCAATGTAGGATCAGTGATCGTACGCTCACATTTTCCAGAAAAGCTCAAACTTGAGAAGAGTGTTTAAAAAATTAACACAGATCTGAAGACGCGCCATAAGCCCACTTAACTTGAAAGAATTGACGCATTTAGCTGCATCACTACGATGAAGTTAAATGTTTGAAAATCTTGCTCCAAAGCTATACAGAGTGTGAGCTCCGCTATCTATATGTCAAGCATCTCATTTATTTCATTTAAAACCTTCGGGTGCAAGTTAAACAACGACGAGAGAATATCCTACTTACTTGAACCTCATAATAACTCCCAATAAAAACGATCTCTCCAATCACTTCCGCACATATCACACAGAAATTGTGATATTGTATAACCACAGAGCTTGTGGAGCTGAATCGTAGATTTTCAGTAGAAACAAAACAAAAAGAACAGACTTGCAGAGCCCACTGGCACTTGCAGAACAGGTCCCGCGCCTACCGCCGGCTGTGCGAGGGCTGATTTTGCAGAAATGCTGCGAGAGATGTTTGTATCCACCCAATTATAGGTAGGAAGAGGTTTGTTATAGCATGGATCCGCAGATTTTATATTTTGTTAACCAATTAGGCTGAGTACATCTCATTCGAGTTATATAGTTATGAAGGTTTTTGGAACTCTTTAAAATTTCAAATTTTTATCAACCAAGCTTTCTGCGCACTCAACTCGCGCCTTGAAAGCTTTCATTCAAGTACAAACATACGTCAAACATGACGGCGTGACATCGTTGTCCGTTGTCACATTTTGGTTTTCCACATACGGCCAGCTTCCTTTTCATATTGTACCAGCTGCTGCTTTCATCTCCATGTCCGATAGGTTGTGGGTCTCTTTCTTTGTTACTGTTGCAGCTCATTTCCGTACCACTTCTCTTCTGGTGTCGTTATGCAAATAGATTATCTTTACCGTTGGTAGATATCCAATGAAATGACTTGCGTGCTCTCCCGAACACCATCGAATGCATTGAAATATCACTAGCCTTGTCTGCTAGTGCGTAAATAAGCTACGCAATTCATTTCATCAATGTCGATTTATTCGTAACTTTGATTTGAACCAAAATATATGCCTGTAAAGTAATTCAAAGCAGTATGCTAAATATATGTCTAGTATTCTATGAGCAACCCTTACAATAACAACGAGTACCCAACACTTGAATAAAATAAAAATGTAGAAGTACACGCAATGATGTTCGGAGGGCATCAATGAGTTTACATCAGAGCAGATGCAAACTGAAAAGTCAATTTGTTTAAATCTCAAGTTCAGATGCACAGGCAAGTAAAATCTACTGGCTGCGCAGACTTTGAAGACTCCAGAAGAGGCTTCTGCCAAGACCTCCTCTCTACCGAGGCTGCACCGCAGCTCAAGTGAGAAAAAATGCGTCGGTTGCCTAAAAAGAGCAACGCCCACCGCACGATACGCTGGAAGTGTCGGAAGAGCGTCGAGCGTAGGCGATCTTGAGTAGTCAGTCCCAGGAATATTAGAGAATCTCGTGAGAGTACAGCGAGATGCTCGGACCACACCTCGACTAGCTACTTGGTCGAATGGTTGGTTGGCTTGTCTCGCGTCTAATGGTCGCTGTCACATCAAGATGAGCTACACAAGGAGTACAAACTTTAGACCACGGCCATCAAATATGAACGGATGCACATGATGCAGCGATGAGGCAACAGGTAGGAATGTGGTCTTGAGCTGTGGAGGAAATGGATGGTCCATTTCAAAATTACGGACCACGGGCTCAACTCATTGAATTCCAGAATTTCATGAGCGTTTGCTGTTAAAACTCGGAACGCATTTTTACTGAACTCGTGGTGGAAAATTTCATTGATTGTCTTACAAAAACGAATACTCATCTTTTTGACTGCAATTTGTCAGGTCACAAATTCTACAGTCCTCACAAACTGGTACAAAGACAAACTGAGTTACTGAAGTTTTTTTTTGTCAACTCTTTTTGTTCAGGAGGCGAATCATAATCCTGCTCGAAAGCTAAATATTTCATGAAGTTTAAAATCCTCGGCCTTCAAAATGTGCATAATCAAAGCAGATGTAAACTAAAATGAAATTCATTCCGAAATGATAACCAAAGTTATCGCCGATTCTACCGAAATGCAGCGCAAAATAATACCTATTTCTCGTATTAAAATGTTAAGCAATACATCTGTCTCCTGGTTCACCAAGTGACAAGAAGAAAAATTGCGTAATAAATTCGCAAATGTTTCACAAAAATTGGCAAGTTTTATTTTCAATATTTAACACGACCACACAACCACAGATAACGAATTTATGTTACCATTTTCTGGTACATAAACGTAATCTACCATGAGTGATCCAGAAAATGAATGTCATGCATTTAACTCGAGCGTCGAACCTCATTTGAAGCTGAAGAATTGCTTCCAGTGCAAGGCCGGTACTCTAAAGATCCGCCGCAATTATCTGCAGAACAGTTACTGAGAGTCGCACTCCATCAACCGATTATTGGCACAAGCTACATCAGCAATGGGAACTGCAACGCGGCAGCCACAAACGAGAGGTAATAAATAAACAACCGCCATAAATAGAAAGAGGCAGTGCCCTCACAACGTAGCGTCACAAAACAGCACCTCCATTTTAGAAACACTGAACTATGACGCTGAGATCTCAAACAGCGAGCAGCCAACAAACACGCGACGATGAAATCATAGCCACAGTTGCGCCATCGATAGATCCGAGATATGAAGCCCGTCCTCCGTTAATGACTTGGTCGGGTGCCGGCCTGTCACAACGGAGGGTCAAACTGTGGTCAACAAAGCATCATTAATCCCTGTACGAGTTATGTTAAAAGTCATCTTCAGTGCCGTAAAATTCTGGCGTCATTCACAGTCGCATGGAGAACTAACTAGCGAAGATGGTCCAGAACTTTTATCTTTTTTTTTTTTAACATCTATTAGCATTATTATCAAGAAATTAACAGAAGAAATGAAGATTAAGATAGCTTAGGTTACTGAAAAGTACTCATAATCCCCAACACGGCAAAGAAATGCGCAGCATGATTTACCGACAAGATTTAAACCAATTCAGATATCAGCGCTTCATCACCCGGTAGTTAGAATCAACTACTATTGCTTATTATTTTCGAACTACCAACCATTTTCGATGGCTTCATGACATCCGTTGTCCACCGAAATCCCGCAAGAAGTTTCATGCACATAAACAAATACATCTCTCATTATATCTTTTACGAAATGAAATGAATGAAGAGGTCTGTATGCTGGCGAGACACGCGTTTATGCACCGATTCCAAAGAGTGAAATCGATCACCACGAATTCCTAAGGATCTGACTACGAGAGCAGGGCAGAAGCGCACAATCTTTGCTCGTTCTAAGAGCTTTTTCCTGCAGTTTTTCCAGTTGGCAATGGTCTTCAACTCAATACTTCACCAACGATACACAACTACTATAGTCTTTAAAATCATGAAGCGTACACGACTTGCTCGTCTTGTGTTTTCTTGTATTTTTTTCAGTTGGGAATGGCATTGAGTAACGCTCCTGCAGCGGGACAGAATTATTTTTTATTCTGAATCATGAAAATAGTTGACAACGGGGTTCCCAGATAGTTAATTTATTGGTCAAGTTGAAAAATTTCAGCCAGAGGAAAATCTATCCTGAGATCCTTCTTGATAGACTAGAACACTAGCCAAAGCTCCAAAGATAGCGCAAAAAGTTCGGGAAGGCCATCCACTATGTTCTTTTTAATCTTTTATATACCGAACTTAACGCGGTACATCATTTCATAAGTACAACAGTAATCGAAAAGAGAGAAATGTTTCTCTTCTGAATCGAGTGACACGCCTATGCAGGTGGACTAACCCCAATCATTAGGAAAGACTTTCTTGGAAGGAGTTCATTTGTCTTGCGGAGCCTATCGAACAGCTACGTAGAAGGAAGCGAAGCTCGTTTTTCAATGAGCCTCGAAGTCCATCCCCATAAGAAACTCCCGATTAAGCCATATTGATGATCGCTACAGGGTCGTCGGTCAACTGCAGGCTCGTCGGTCGGTGCCTTTCTTGCTGGGCGCTGAACAAAGATGTCACTTCAACAAATGATTCTATTTCCACTCATGACTCGCCAGAAGAGAAAGGAACAATCTCACATCTCTGAGACGCTGGATAAGCTGCCATTAACCTTATTAACCCCAATGCGGTCCATCCTTTTTTGCGTTTAATTTTAATGGCGCTACGACGGGATATTCGTGTCATAACAAAAGACGCAGGAGTGCACGTTCTATACATTTGTTTCCAGGATAAAAAATCCGCTCAGCCTGCGAGAATATCAGAGTTCATTTAAGAATTTGCGAGCGTAACATTAAAACTGAAAAAAGCGCATGAAATATTTTACAATAGCTTTCAATCCCCCTCATATGTTAGATTTTGGAAAATTATTTGGATTACGATTAAGATTTTAAGTTAGTAAGAGGCTTCTTCGTCAAACAAAGGAGTTCTCCAGAGAGGAATGAAAAAAGCACCAATTAGAACATATTTATGGAAACGGAGAATATATGCGCAAGATGTGTTCCTAAACCTTGCGCATAGAAAAGCAGCATTGGAAGAAGTTCATGAAATAAGAAATAACTTGAAAAGGAAAGCATCAGCAAATCGAAAAAAACATGATACCTAACATAACAAAAAATTTATTCTTTGTCAACAATAGGGAGGCCTATCTTAAAATCAGCTCCGGACTTCACATCTTACCCAATGGAAGTAGGAGAACATAATTTGTGCAATGCAACTATTTCCTTGGCAGAAAAGTATAGCTAACAAGCAAAATAGAGATGCCTACTGTGACAGTAAATACATTCTTGAATTCAAGTAATGAACATGAAAAAAGGTTTCTGAATCACATAAAAATCGATTTTAAAAATTAGCTACCAGACATCGATATTGAATATCTCGATTTGAAATTTTTTACTGCAAAAACAACTTCTTAAATATTTTTCTAGACGCAAACATGAGATTCATATTGAGATAGTAACTTATTTTTCCCATCTCGAGTGAAACTGTTCGGCTTAAGCAAACCGGCTCATCTAGCCTGCGATTCCGTTTAGTATAGTGTGCGTTCTGTTCGTTTTTCCCCTAAAAATGCAGTTTTTGTTAGAATATTACCATTAAATGCCCTATTAGAAACAAAAATAACAACAAGGCACAGCTACCAATTTAAGCTTTGCTTGCGGAAAACTTAGTTCACTTGCGAAAAACTTTGCTACGGGATGCGTCTTTTTCTGGAACTAAAGTTAGAAGCATGACAAACCTAGGGCTCATTCGAGCGCGCATCACTCAGAGTTTTTCTGCGCATTGATTTTTTTATAGATTCAGTGTTTTTACGGCAACCGAAAAATAAATAAATACCCAAATTCAGAAATTACATTCCGCTTCAACCTGACAACAAGAAGGAAACCAAACAAGCACTCGCACACACCCCCCAGAGTTACGCCGTCCACCGCTTATGGCAAACTCACCTTGATTAATTTAGAAGATGAACCGGTGGAGTGTGGTCTGCTTGGAGGAATACAGAGACTTCGCAACAACAAACTTCACTTAACAGTTTAAGAACATAAAATATTCTACAATTCAGTTGCAAGGTCCTTCAAATCTAAATTACCATAAAATCAATACCATCCGGTGAGAATCACCCTATCAGTCAACGTTTTTCACTGTTTATGAGACTGGAAAGAGAAAAATATATAAGATTAGCAATTAATTAACCATGATGAGCACAAGCATTCTTTACTTAGAAGCAAATACATGAAATCTTGCTCAATTTTCAGTCCACTAATGGTTGTCATTCTTCCGTGCTTGTCGAGGAGATTCAGTTTGCCACACGTTGATTTGTGTGGTATTCTATCCATGCTAAATTCAGCGCAAGAAGTGAACACATAGCTGGGAACTTTTATAAACACGCTCTAGCTCACAGAAATGATCAATGAGAGAGTTAAATTCGCATTAAATAAAGTTAAATTTTTGTTGGATTGAGTAAAATTCGTGTTCAATAGAATTAAATTCTTGCTACATTGTTTCAATTCAGGTTAAAATGAGTTAAATTCGTGTTCAATGGGGTTAAATTCAGATTCAATAAAGTTCAAATAGTATGAAATTGTGTTAAATTTGTATTAAAAAAATTAAATTCTTGTAAAAATGAGGCAAATTTGTGTTAAATCGAGTTGTTGAATTCGTCGTTCAACTGAGAAAGCAAGTTGAGACAACAAGGAAGAAAATAACTGATTATACAACGGGGCGCTAAAATCGTGTAGTTGCTCTCAACGAACCCAAAAACAATGAACTCAATTTTTGGGGAGCGACCAAATAAACCTTGGGAAACACTTGCAGAAATCAGGACAGCTGCTGAGAGCGAGAGCACCGACAGCTCAGGAGACTTCAACGCTCAGTAAGGAGTTATCCACGGGCAAAATTTTCAAACCAGTTGCATCGTCGCAGCGGTGGAGCAGGCGATTAATTTTCTTTCAAGCTGACTTAGCCACGCTACGTGTAATATCAAGCTTTAGCTTTTCCGGTCAATATTGATTTTAGGCCTTTTACGGAAATTAAAAATTCCGTTCCAAAGAATCACTAAGGAAACACAATTAAAAACGTTCTATATGAATGACATTCTGCTCGCTGATGCGTTATTTTCGAGATATAACAATAATTACGTGCAGATAGGAATAACATTATATAGTCGGTTGCTTAGTCGCCGCATTGTTGGGTGACGCCAACTTTTCTGGCGGGACACGCCCACTTCTTGGCGGAAAATTAACACCCTCGGTTATGGTAATTTAAGGTAGGCTCGGTTAAAGTAAGTTAAGGTAGGTAGGTTGATTTATGTTATTTTAGGTTAGTTTATTTAACTAACCTAACATAACCTACCCTAACCTCACCCATCGTTACGTTAATACCGTATTACAGCATATTTACGTGTCCATTCCTTCACTTTTATATCAGACGTTCTTATAACTTCAAAGTTGAATAACTCGAAAATGACGCATCAGCGAGCAGAATGTCATTTGTGTAAAACATTTCTAAATGTGTTCCTTTAGTGATTCTTTGAAAGGGAATTTTTAATTTCCGTGAAAGGCCTAAAATCAATATTGACCGCTTTTCCGTTAAAACTTCAACATAGGAAGCAGTCAGCATCTATTAACCATGATAAATTCTTAAATTTTAGTTCTAAGTAGCCCAAGCTTCAAGGATTTTGGCCAGAAAACAAGCACGTTGCCAAGTCGATAACAAAACAACCACTAATGGTAATATCGCAACGATGACATTTGTTCGAAAATTTGGCCCCTTACCACCAAGTCGGGACAAATTCGAATAAAAAACTCCGCACAGAAACGGTAATGAAGAAAATCTGTTCTATGTAGTTCAATCAGCAAAGTTATATGAATTCGCTAGTCGACTCATCACACCCAAATCCATCCCGCTCGCTAAATTTAAAATCGCCCTTCAAAAATCAAATTCGAAAATGCTAGCAACTTTAGAGTACGAAATTATTCACCAAAGTTAAACATTCAGGGTCAATGAACTGCTACGACACTCGGTTGATTTGAAGCCGCTTGCGGACCGTGCATTAGGTTACTCCTTAATTAACCCTACCAGACCTGAATTTTATTATTCGACGTCTACACTTTAACCGGAAGGTGCCCCACCGGTGGCCACGGAGGGGATTTTCATATCGCTGCCGACCGACCAGCAGTCACAAACTTAATTTTCATCAATTATTGAAGCTAAATAAAGTCATGATCCAATTAATGTCTGCTATTTTCAAAATTTCTTGCTACAATTGACTTTAAATTTGAGTTTAGTGTTGAACTTCAGTTTAACCAATTATGGTCAAGGCGTTAAATCACACAAAGTCAATTCAAACACATGGAGAGGCAGACATTTGCAAAGACTAACCATGAAGTTTGACCACGATTGCAAGGTTATTTTTAGTTTGGAAAGCCTTTTTTCCTCGTACAAGGCAAAGTACCGAAAATTAGGTAGATCGTATAGCGGAAGATTCGCAAATTAATGAAAATTCGGGACAGCGATCTTGTTGAATTAGGAGGGAGACTGTAAATAACCTGAAATGTTTCTTCTAACGTTCCCGTGTATCTCAACTGCACCGAACAACTGTAAAAAAAGGAAAAATGCATTTCAGTTTTTCCATCAATACACACTTCGCCAATACTTGAGTACAAAAATACATCTCATAAAGCACCTATTCTAGTACAGAAGCCAAGAAAAATGCAAAATTTTGACCACAACACACACACGCATTTCTTTACATCCATCACATTTTTATCAATCTAAAAACCTATTTTTCGAACAACCTATGTCACGGGCACCATCGACACTACGCCTGCCCACTTCGGATTGACGTGTAATAAAATCACGCAGCTGCGTATCTATGATGCGCGTAAAACCTTGATATCACGAGGCCGTATTCAAACAAGCAGTACTGCATAGCTATGCCAACTTGAGGAGGCATTATTGCTGCACGGCTGTCCAAAAATAAGGGCAGTACGGCTGTCCAAAAATAAGGGCAGTACGGCTGTCCAAAAATAAGGGCAGTACGGTTGTCCAAAAATAAGGGCAGTACGGTTGTCCAAAAATAAGGGCAGTTCGGCTATCCAAAAAAGGCAAGTTAAAGTGTTCCATTACATCGTCACATAAAATTTTGCTGTCCAAAAATGGGCATTATGACTGCCCTAAAAAGCAGAATGGTTGCCTCTAAAAATGGTTGTACGACTGTCCCAATTAAGTAGTATGACTCCCCCAAAAGTAGTACGGCATTCTCTAAAACGGCTATACGGCTGCCCAGTGACGGCTACACGGCTGCCCAGTGACGGCTACACGGCTGCCTAGTGACGGCTACACGGCTGCCCAGTGACGGCTACACGGCTGCCCAGTGACGGCTACACGGCTGCCCAGT